>MJUU01048714.1:20511-32126 GCA_002080025.1 Modiolus philippinarum | reverse complement strand
GACTTTTTTATGAATGGAACGGTTACTGATACTTTAAAATAATAACTATAGTAAGCGCCCACATGAAGTATATTTTGTGTTCATTTGAAATGCCAATTCGCCTAAATCAAATGGGCCGCTGGTGCGTTTTCCAGATTGATTTAAGTACGGTAAAATAAGTGAGTCTAGTACGAACTATCCAAGGACAAGGGAAACATCAGAATATAGACACACACACAAAAACAAAGATTAACACAACAAGGACCCTTATAGTAATTTTGACTTTATTCATTTGATAAAAAAAACAAGCACTAACTTTAGCGGGATGGTCTAAAAAATATATAAATTATCAAGACTATCTCATAGTGTAAAAAGGGAGACAATCAATTTTATTTCAATGTAACTTTTACTTTAATTTCCTACGATTGGCTTTTTCTTTGATTGGCCAAAGGGAGATAATCAAATAATTTAACATTTGCGAGCACAATTACGATATTCCATAAGATTAGGAAAATTGCTAATTGCTTCGACTGTTGCATCTCGATTACGATTTTTCTTTCATAGCGAAATGTTCTGAGATTAATGGCCGTATTTTATGATTAAAAGTATCACCGCACGTANTTCCACGAACAATGATTCATCATTTTGTGCAAGACCTATATTAGAAAATGCAGATTAAAATTGTCAGTTTCATCATAATATATAGAATGAATTATCTTCAAACTATGAAGTGCCTATTTCATTGTAACCCTGAATCGGCAAATATTAGTATGAATGTTCGGAAAAGCTCCCTTTTTATTGTGGATTTTTTTTTAGTGGTCCTAAACAGGTTTAGCAGTTCTAAACCACTTAACTTTCAATTAATTGATTTTAAATTGAATTTTCATTTATCTGTTGTTAGTTTTTATTATATCTTTCCTTTATTCTTAGTCAATTAATCGGCATTATGAATAATTTCTTTAAGTTGTGATTGTGTTTGTGTGTGTTTTTTCCGTATCATTTTAAATGTTTTTTCAACTATGATTTTTACTGCAATATGTCACGGAAACTTTTATTCAATTTATTAACAGTCTATAAGTAATAATTTCAATATGTCGACCATTTTTTTACTTAAAATAATTTACCAAAAATATTTGAAAAAAGGGCTCCAAAATGTAAATTTCAGGAAGTATTAGGTTACTATGAAATACTCCGAAGCCAATTCCTTGCTGCATCTGTTTTTGCATCAACATTTGAAGATTTCATAGAAAACATAATACCAATTAAAGACAAACTTCCGTTAGTGACACAGGAAATAGGTGATACATGGATACAAGGCATTGCATCAGATCCATATAAATTGTCTTATCAAAGGGCATTTCAAATGGGATTGGAACTCTGTTTTTCTTCAAGTAAGTGCTAAAGGAAAAGTGACTGAAAATGAATAGTCATTCCGTAAAGTGATAATTACTTTTTATATTGTAATAGTTTTAGAACAATAATAATAGTAATACTTTGTGCACAAATTTAGTAAAATATATTATTTCTATAGTTACTGTCATCTAGGTAAGCTAAAACCTTTGACTTATTAGATTATATTAATGCAAATAAACCACACACGACGTAATCTGATACTTAGGAACATTTTCTATGCTGATGATATTTTCCCATGACTTTTAAGAACCTTGTATAAATACTCTGAATTGTTACTATTTGTAGTTTTTTGCTCTCTGAATGTCAAACCAAGTTATATATTTCTCCTTTTCATTTAAAGAGGAGTGTAACTACAGTGATCCTAGAATTAGTGATGCAGTCAGATTTCTAGTTAAAGTACCAGAACATACATGGGGTCTCCCTAGTGTCAGAGATTATGCTAACTGGACTAATTCCGCATTCCAAAAGGCATTAGTAGGTATGTATGTGTGGGGTCTTCTTAGTGACAGAGATAATGTTAACTGGACTAATACTGTATTTCAAAAGGCATTAGTGGGTGTGTATGTGTGGCGTTTGTTAGTGACAGAGATTATGTTATCTGGACTAATACCGCATTTCAAAAGGCATAAGTGGGTATGTATGTATGGGTCTTCTTAGTGACAGAGATACAGAGATGTTGTTAACTGAACTAATACCGTATTTCAAAAGGCATAAGTGGGTATGTGTGTGTGGGGTCTTCTTAGTGACAGAGATACAGAGATAATGTTAACTGGACTAATAACGCATTTCAAAAGGCATTAGTGGGTATGTATGTGTGGGGTCTTCTTAGTGACAGAGATTATGTTAACTGGACTAATACTGTATTTCAAAAGGCATTAGTAGGTATGTATGTGACAATGTGTGGGGTCTTCTCAGTGACAGAGATAAGGTTAACTGGACCAA
Source organism: Modiolus philippinarum (assembly GCA_002080025.1). Classification (NCBI taxonomy): domain Eukaryota; kingdom Metazoa; phylum Mollusca; class Bivalvia; order Mytilida; family Modiolidae; genus Modiolus; species Modiolus philippinarum. The sequence continues at coordinate 29,792 of MJUU01048714.1, read as the reverse complement.
TACCGTATTTCAAAAGGCATTATTGAGTATTTATGTGTGGCGTTTGTAAGTGACAGAGATAATGTTAACTGGATTAATACTCCATTTCAAAAGGCATACGTGGGTATGTATGTGTGGGGTCTTCTTAGTGACAGAGATACAGAGATAATGTTATCTGGACTAATACCGCATTTCAAAAGGCATAAGTGGGTATGTATGTGTGGCGTCTCTTAGTGGCAGAGATAATGTTAACTGGACTAATACCGCTTTACGAAAAGGCATTAGTTGGTATGTATGTTTGAGATCTTTTTAGTGTTAGAGATTATCTAAACTGGACGAGTACTGCATTTCAAAAAGGCATTAGTAGGTATGTATTTGTAATGTTTATTTATACGTTGATAACGTCAGTCTTGTTTTCAAGAACTCTATGCATTCGAACTTCATTCAGAGATCTGCAAGAGAATTATCTTTTGAAGGTTTTTCAATTGAATATTGTTAGCATGCTCATGTAATGTTATCGTTAATTATATAGAGATGAAAACATAGGTTGGCATAACTTGTGTCGGATCCGTTTTTCATTTGAGCACAAAACTTACGTTTAAACTAATTTTATTTAACCATGAAGTAACGACATTTACTGCTTGTCCCGTTTTTATTTTATTATCAAGTATACTATTTTTTATTCTTATTTTTTATGATTATTTTAGTTAATTGTTTTATTATATCAATAGGAAAAAGAAGGAAAACGGGAAATGTGTCAAAGAGACAACGACCCAAAGGGGAGTAATAACAACTCAAAGCCACCATAAGATCCTCAATGAACGGTGAGGAAACCCCACACCCAACGGCAGGTCGGAGTTGGCCCCTAAATAAAGAGTAATCAAGTTCAGCGAAATAAACATCATCTTAGACTCCCATAGACTTAAACTAACTAGAAAACAGACAAGACACACAATGGCTTAATAAATTTCCCGATTTAGGACAGGCGCAAACCTGCTGCGGCGGGGTTAAACTAGTTTTATTGGACCCAAACCTTCCTCCTAGCCAATGTGATAAATAAAAAACAATAGTAACAACAGTAAAATTCAGTAAGCAACATGACTGAGTCAATTGTGAAAAATTAAACTGAAAGAACTAAATCTACGGACATAAACATGAAATCACAAAAGACTACTAGCAATTAACTGAAATTCCAGCTCCAGACCCATTACCAAATGACAAATGAAATTATGTACCCTCAGTATACAGCTTCCACCAAGATCCCTTCCCGTGAGGAGTTTAGCATAATGATTTCATGCATATACCAGAATGCATAAACAGAAAAGACACACAAAGGCTTCATAAATTTCCTGACTTAGGACAGGCGCGAACTGCTGCGGCGGGGTTAAACTAGTTTTATTGGGCCCAAACCTTCCCCCTACAGCCAATGTGATAAATAAAGAAACAATCGTAACAACAGTAAAATTCAGTTGGCAACAGGACTGAGTCAATTGTGAGAAATGAAACTGAGAGAACTAAATATACGGACATAAACATGAAATCACAAGAGACTACTAGCAGTTAACTGACATACCAGCTCCAGACCCATTACCAACTGACAAATTAAGTTATGTACCCTCAGTATACAGCTTCCATCAAGATCCCTTCCTGTGAGGAGTTTAGCATAATGATTTCATGTATATACCGGAATACACAACCCGTGTCCATGCAATACTGATTTTAGAAATTTAGAATGTGTTTAGTTAAAATGCAAAGACCCTATCAAAAAATCAATGTTAATACCAAAGAAGGCCATACGTAATGACTTGACGACAATATCGTAATTATAACCCTTATGAATTAGACGATTTAAAGGTTTTGTAAGTTTGTTAGGCGAGTTTAAGTATTTTTTACTCTTGTGTAAAACATTACCGTAAAATAAGGGATGTGAAATGCCAGCCTTGATTAGATGTTTACAGGTTGCATTGTATTTATGAACTAAGTCTTTATATCGATGATAAAATTTAGTAAAGGTTTTACCTAGTTTATGATAACGAAATCCTTGATGTAATAGTTTTCAGTTATGAAAAGATTCCGTTCATTAAAATCGCAAACTTTATTACATACTCGAGCAAATCGAACAAGTTGAGATGTGTATATACCATATGATGGTGCTAATGGAACATCGCCATCCAGAAATGGATAATTAACTATGGGAAAAGAAAAATGTTTGCTTTAACAATGAATGTAAATGAGGTAGTTTTACATTTTGACTTTCAGAGTTGTGTAGAATATATGTGCAAGTATTTTGTCTGCTTTATTATTAATAAAGATACAAACTACAGAAACTGTGTTATGGCTTGGCAGGAACAGAGAGAGTTCTTAGACATAGCATTGGATAAATTGGCTGATCATCCCCTTGCCGAAATGGTGAAGTATATGCTGTCTGAAAACGAACCAGTAGAACCAGATATAGGAGGTGAGCTTTCAATATTGGACTGAGCTCGACTTTACATAACTTTGTATTTTTTTAATATCGAACCATATACTATTATATATTTTTAGCGCTTAGATACACTTTTTTTTCGAGGAAAACTTAATAAATAACAAAATACCGAAGTTACTATTAATTTATTTTCTGCATTTGCGCATTTCGACAACTAATGTCTCATCAGTTCAGATCAAACTAAAAATGTCGCAAATATATTTTATTTATTAATATTTTAAAGTAGAGAAATATTCTACAAAAAACAAAGTTATAGATAAGGAAATAGGAATATGAATAAGATAATCAGGTTAAAAAGAGTCGAATTAAAGTTTTATTTGTTTCTTATTTTACATCTAATATGGCGAATTATCCGTGACTGGCACGAAAGTGCTTAACGTACTAATTTCGACAATTATTAGTCGTACTCGAAATATAAAAAGGAAACAAAAAAAAACAACATCCAAGGAGTCGTTTAATCCTATCGTTCAAAACAGCAGTAGTAATACTCTAAGAACAAATCAAAACTCGCACAGTCCCAATTTACGGGCCACATTAACGGAATTATAACAAATTGAAAATGATGTATATATTTTGACATAGAACATTGTTTAAGATGATGCCTAGGTTTAGTTTATCCGTACAATACAAAAGTTTTATTAGTCCAACCCCGCATAGGGGTCATCTCTGACATAATCAAAATATAAATACAATTAACACTATCGACCAAGTGCGAATCGATGGGATCATTATCAGAGTCTAAACAATAGATGCGATTCCGATAAAGGAATTATTACTGTCATAAAATCAATAATGTTTACGACAGTAATAATGACTTTTTCAACAGTAGCATATATTGTGTTGACTATCATAATGATCTCGTCGATTCGCCCTTGGTCGATAATGATTAACAAAATGAAAAGTATCCAAAAATTATGAAGATAAATATGAATTATTTAAAGCAAACATTGGTTTATATGTGGAAAATATACTTATTAACCAAGGATCTGCATTGTTCATTAATCATTGAAGTTAAGTATATAGCATATCATCAACATACATGTTTACATTAGTTTTAAGACGTTTACGTTCAATATTTTATTTTAACGATGAAACAGAAAATGACACGTATTACAAGAAATAAAGAAAACCGATATAACCCTTTTATTTCAGCAATTAAAATTCTTCATGAAGTTCAGAACAATAAAATTGTTGTTTCGTTTTTTTAACGTTACCGTGTATTTGTATGAATATGTATTGTACCATGTACATTTAATATAATGGTGCGTATTAGTGATAATGTAACTTACAGCATAACGTAATTTTCCGTTTTTTATGCAATCAGGATATTTATCGTATTTTTAGGCGTTTGTAAGGAATTCATTGTGTCATTTTTGCTCATTAAGATAATTCTCAGAAAAATAAAATCAAAGATAAATAATGAAAAAATAAATTTGAAGGAAGTAACAAAATATTCAACTTATTTTTTTTACAAAGAACTTTTTAAATAATACATTGTCAAAACAAGAAAGGATCCAGGATTTGAAGTTGAGGGAATGTCTCAAAAGAATTGCCGAGTGTAGCGAAGCGCGAGATGTTGGTCAATACCCTGATGTCACCCTATTTTTTTTAGGGGGCGCAAGCTCCTCATTCCACCCCTAAATCCGCGCCTGAAAAGATGACTAGTAAAGCAATATTTACACATTTGGGTCTGCTTTTAAAAGAACAGAGATATTACGCAAGAGAAATAATTTAAAAGAAAAAAGAGCAGATATATCATGACAATTTTAAAATATATTACTCTAATGCAAGGATGAACACTTACTTATATATTATATATGTGAACAATGTTCTCTTTTGAGAAATGTGTAAAAAAAGTGTGAACAAAAGTTTATGATAGAATTATGATAAAATTCCTTCATATCATATCTTTTAAGTTTTTATGCCTTAATTTCACTTTTGGGGAAATGAAACACTGGTGTCTCAACTCAGAAAATACTCTTTTTCCATTAACAGATACCCACAAGCATCTTGGCGTTACCTTTTCTAGTGATGGGAAATGGAACACCCACGTTGAAAACATTGTTAAAAATATATCAAAACATCTGGGTTCGTTGCGTAAACTTAAATTAAAAATGAATAGACAAAATATAGAAAAACTTTATTTAGTTTATATTCGTCCATTATTCGAATATGCTTGCGAAGTGTGGGATAACTGCAGTGCAGTATACCTAGACAAACTAGAAAAACTTCAGTGTGAAGCGGCGAGAATTGTTACTGGCCTACCTTCCTTTACCCGAAGATCATATTTATATTCAGAAACAGGCTGGGAAACATTGGAACGACGTAGATATAAACGTAAAATCCAACTATTTTACAACATTCAACATGGCTATGCCCCTAATTACTTACGTGAACTTGTCCCCCGACCGTTCAAAGCATTGCCAATTATCCCTTAAGAAACGGTGATGATTTGATTATTCCCTTTTGTCGACTTTCATTAACTAGAACCTCCTATATACCCTCTACCGTGAGAGATTGGAACAACCTTGAATTGTCTACAAGAAATGCGGAGACTTTAGGAAAATTTAAGGCTGCTATAAACCAAGGCCAACAGCAATCTTATAAGGTACCGAAACATTATCTCTATGGTCCAAGAAACCTCAATATTATTCTTACCCAACTACGTTGCGAAGCCTCATTTCTTAATTTTGATTTACACAAAGTTAACATAGTATGGAGCCTTATGCGAAGACCATAAACATTTCTTCTTCGAATGTACTAAATATACAGAAATCAGAAATGATCTTTTAAATAGTTTAAATTGGTTAAACAAACCTATTACATTAAATATTCTAACGAAAGGCGATGCAGACTTGACCTATGACGAAAACTGTAATATATTTCATTCTGTATACATATATATAAAAAAATCAAAAAGATTCCTAACAGAGTAACTTTCTTCGGCATTGTTCGTTTCAGTCACCTTCGCTTTTCGCTTTCCACTTGCTATACTCGACTTTTCTCTTTTTTTCACCTTATTTTCTACCCTTATAGTTCAACATTCCTGCTATATGTATACCCCGTAAAAAATAGTTTATATAGAATATATATATATTATGCATGCTATCTATGTATTTTTATTGTTATTGTAAATTATTGTACTTGGGAGAAGACTTCATAAGTGAGATTTCACTTGTGTCTTATCCTTTTTGTTATTATTTGAACAAATAAAATCATTATAAACTAAAATACTCTTTTACAAAAATCAATGCCAATAGGACCCCCTTAAGCTACTTGCAATAATTCTCTTTGTGGAATAGCTTTCTGATTAGTGATATACATCTTTTATAAAATCGATAAAATATTGTTCAAGGCAGATTAGGACATAACATTTCAGACTGGATATTAAATTTCGCAAAGCACGTTCGAATTATGAACCTCAAAAATAAGAGCAATAACCTAGTAGAATTAATCACAATCAGTGTATATACATGCAGTGATAACCATGCTGAAAGAAAACAAAACTACAGAAATCAGTACAAAAGCGAGGAAAAAAATTCTAGCTTCAGTTGATGTTTCTGCTACCAAAGTTACCAAAGGCGATGTTTGGATAACCATAAAACCAGTTTAACCCACTTTTTTTCTTGAAATGTCTGTACCAAGTCAGGACTATTGCGGTCGACAATTTTCCCCATGGTTTCAACCTGATATGTCTTTTTGTCTCAAGGACTTCTGATTTTAACCACTCTGTTCGGTGATTTGTTATTACCTCCATTTAATAGGAGTAAAATGTAACAGCGAAATAATTATGAAATAATCAATTCGTAGTTATGTGTAATCAAAACTAGGAGACTTTCTTGTAGTTTTAAAGAGAAAAACAGGTTTAAAAATGGAATTAATGTAGTTTTATGTTCGGCCAATGTAAGTGTTTCCTGTATTTTTTTCTTCATTTATTGTCTTAACATGTAAAGAAAACTTTAAACTTTCAGCATATCTCCCTATCAATATCAGCAACATTGCAAGATCAGATTACATCTGCAAACAAGGAGTAAAAATTGGATTCAGTACTGAAGGTTCTATACGATTGTTGTATGACCCTTTTAATAAAGTAAGTAATTTTTAAATATGTACACTGTACTCAACTTTTATAGTATTGCAGAGGGAAAAAGAGTTACTATAAATCATTGGTAGGAATGGAAACACGATCCCTGTTACCACAAAAAGCCTGCACTTCAAGGTAATAACATAAAGCGCAATTCTCAAAGTGTTTTTATTAGCATCTGATTAGACATAGTGTGTTTTGAAACAACTGGTGTCACCGTTTTATTCTTTAGAAGATTGTACCTTAACAAAAAATTAATTAGATGAACAAATCTATCATATTCAAGATTTTATAAAAGCTGCCAGAGTGAAAATCCAGAAAATTGTCATATGGTTGAGCGAGTGACATTATCTCTGAGACCGAGAAGACCCAACACATACATACCTACTGGTACATTTTGAAATGCGGTATAAGTCCAGTTAAGATAATCTCTGACACCAAGACCCTGCACATACTAACCTACTATTGCCTTTTGAAAAACGATATTCCGAATGGTGTAATGTATAAATAAAAGACGGGAGTCTAGAATTTTATTCAGTTTTGCAATTATATGACAAATGCATATTTAAATCACAGATATTGTCAAAGATAGTATACAATTAATACTAAGAATATAATTATCCACTTTCTGTAGCAAACGCAATAAGTGTTATGAGCAATTCTGGCCAACGAAAACAAACATCCTATAATGTTTGTTAAGATAAGTTACAACTTACAACAGTACTTTGTTTATACATACCGACCTGTCATGCACTACACATTATCTAATTGATATAGATTATGAGATAAAAAATGGCAGTAGAATAACGAAGGAACAAAGCACAAGATTACACGAATCAAAGTCCAGAGACAAGGCAAAAGCAAGAACACCAGAAGACACAAAACACACATTTTTATTTCAAGATTTATAAGTAAAATTTTGCCATGGTCTTAGGGTTTGTGTTAAGTATTTCTAGTACTTGCAAATGGTATGTAACTGTCACGTTTAAATGTTCAATAATCAAGACAGGACATGTTGAAACTAAAACAAATGTTTGGTACAGATGGATACCAAGATAGGGATTATGATTATTAAAAATATTATCTGTCAAATATAGGTGTAAGAAAACGTTGTCCGTGTGGCCAAAAATTCAATGAAAGATGATTGCTGAAGGGTTTTTATGGCCCTTACAATGTGAACCATCAAATCTAGATATTTTATTGTATTTGTCTTCTTTCATTTATTTCCTGACGGTCAATATATGTCACTAGTTAGCCAGTAAGGCTTCTTTTATCTTAATTTTTAACAAGCTACACGACAAAGACCAATAACTATTTTATAATACTTATAAGGTGTGAAGGTGGGACATTTCTATACATTAGATTCTGAGTCATAACATTTGCTTTTGAATAGCATGAATATACCCATTTTTTTGTTTTTGTTTTGACTAAAAAAGTGTAACATCACACGAATTGTTTTTGGCTCATGTAAAAGAAAGTCAGATAAAATGACTATATTTCATAATGACTAATGACTGTGAGGTTGTTGTGGTTTGAAAAAATATAATCGCGGAAATGCCTATTTTGCCTTAGAATTGTGTGCCTATTTTGCCTTAGAATTGTGTGGGGTAGAGGTGAAAATGTTCGTATTTTGCATCACACTGAACACTTCTTGTACATTATACAGTGTATGAAGACGACCAACGTAACCATTTCATAGGCAATCTTGAAAATATTTACTTCAAAATGGTAGCTGCAACAATTGAACTTTAAGTTTGTATAATTCTAAAATGCTGAAAATTCTCATTTTTTCACGAATATATACCATTTTTGAAATTTTGAAATGAGATGCACATGGGGTTCTATAGACAATTGAACTTACACAATTTCGAGACAAAATTTACAATTTTTGCAAGTATTTTGTAGATGTACGGAAAATGGTTTTGGATTTATAGAATGTAATGGTTATAGAAATGTTACTTATTAGGATTATTGTTAAAGCTTTTACAATTTGCAGTCATTTTATGTTCTCTGTTTCATGAATGAGAGGTACTAGTTAATAATTTGAAGCAAGTGAAAGAAAATCTTTTGCGAGAAACAAAATTTCTAAATCTTTGTTAGGGTGCATGTTAAACCACTTCGTGCAGGTTATGCTCATGTAAACATGCTTTCATTTTGAAGAGGGGATGTAAGTGGAATTAAAAAGTGTGTTGGCTCATTAGTCGGGTGCACGGGGCTATTTCAAGACATTGCCTCCATGTGCTTTGTTGAATATGAATTTATGAAAACACTGTTTTTACACGTTTTGTAAAAAGTCGGTAAAGATCTTCTCATGGATATCTTCAGATTTCATTTCATTTTACAACTTTATAAATGATAATGTAGCCTAATGTTGACATATTTTTGTTTATTTTAAGATAGACTGGGCAGCAGAATGGCCGATTGGAAAAATTTTATATAATACATACAACGAGTCTGACTTCAACAATATGGCTGCCATGTATAATTATAATTTTATAGGGGCAGGCTTTGACAAACCAAATTCTACAAAAAGCGCCAATCCAGAATCTAAATTATGGAAGACAAAAGTAAATAGAATGTGGCGCCTCGGTGAAGGTAATAAAACTTTGTTTTACATCGTATAGTATTCGCTTTTTAGCTCACCTGGCCTAAAAGGCCATGTGAGCTTTTGCCATCACTATGCGTCCGTCGTCCGTCGTCCGTCGTCCGTCCGTCTGTCTGTCTGTCTGTCAA
>MJUU01048714.1:604-13438 GCA_002080025.1 Modiolus philippinarum | reverse complement strand
GGGGGGGGGGGGGGGGGTATTTATAAGTGAGCTTTGCTCACAGTTATTCTATGTTTTTTTAAATTTTATGGTATTTTCTTTTATTTCTGGAATCAAATGGAGGAGAAGGGAGTATATATAAGTTAGCTTTGCTCACAGTTGATTTTTTAATTGTATATTATTCAAGGTCAATGGCCACTTATTTGACTTCTCCAGATTATTTGCTTTAAGGTAGATCGACACTAATACACGGCGCATTCTATTGGCGCATTTGCAAAACACAAGTCGGATGCGGAATTGACTTGAATTTCAAGCCGGAATATTCCTTATTTGGTCTTTTCATTGTGACGTCATAACAGAGTGACATACACTTTCCCGCGAATTACCTCCCTTTTCCCGTAAATATTACAAAAACAGGAAAACAACAAACACCTACAATGGCCAGGAACTACAATCACATGCCACAATTTACAAGCAAACTTCACCAGAAAACGAAAAATGTTGTCTATTTCGTAAACAACGGCAGTAGAATACCGAAGGAACAAAGGGGAGATATTCACAAAAATCGAAGTCCAAAGACAGGGCAAAAACGAGAACACAGAAAACAATGACGTTAGACACAAAAACAATGACGCCAGACAGACACAAAGCACAGAACCAGAAACCACAACATTCAGAACAAAGGCACTCACAGTGTGAACTCCAGTGAAACTGAGAGTGACATCAGGTGCTCCGGAAGGGTAAGCATGCGTAAATTATATAAAATATCTCTCTTAATCAAACGGTGACATATAGATTTTTTAAGCTCCACATAAAGCTGAAGTGTATACCTTTGAAATATCAAAAATAAAAAAAAATCTATCTGATATTTATTTCATATGAAAGCTAAACAATGAGCATGCTCTCACAGTTCCCTATATATTCTTTGTAAATATCGCTGAAAAATACTGAATTTGGCCTGATTTTCAAAGCCTGATAACAGGAAAAGATGATCGGTGACATATCATTTTTATTTTATCTTTTGAACCAATGGACTAAAACCTACAAAACATCTTAAAATGAAAAAAATCTGTCTGATATTTTTATTAGGCTCGAACTACCTTAAGCCTGTGTCTCTTATAGTGTATACATTCAAAAATGTGTCTCACTAGAAATCGTATTATTTAGCATTTCTTCCCAAGAAATCTTACTTCTAAAACGATCTCTCTAATATGAATAAGAGAATAACTTCAAAAGTAGAATTGAAGTGTTACTATAGTATATATAAAAGTGACAACAAAAGAACGAAGCAATTAGATGAAGGGACCAGTAAGGCAAATCCGTAAAACGTACGACAGCAATGAGACCACACAACCCCAACATAGAACATTTTAGGCAAGCCGTCATATTCTAGACTTCGAAGGCGCATTTTATAAATAAAATGATGGGTTAAAATGATGCATAAACCTCCCGCTTTTATGATGACTAACTATAGATAATGATATTCTGTATTATGTATATTCTGAAATATCTCGAAAGCAAGAGCCATTGCAATTTGACACTTTTTCCTTTTATAATTATTATTGCAGTAATGGTGTCGATATATAACATATAGAGGTTAGCAGTAAGATTGAATTACTGTCTTTAATTAGCAAATATAACACAACCTGCAATAATTTTCAGCGGTCACACTGTACAATTGGTTGCAGCCATGTTTTGGTCCTACAGACTTTATGTTAGGCCATGCAAAATTAATTAATTGGTTCTCATGCTATTTTTCATGAAAACTGATGGGGAGGAAGGTGACTTTCTTATCTTTTTATTTTTGCTAAAAATAGATGAGGCAGCTTTTTACAATGTAAAAACAACCAAAAACGTAGTGAGGGGTGATTTCTTTTTTTTATAGAAATGGCAAACATAGGGTCAATGGGGCGGCTTTTTTCAAGATTCCAACTAGATGAGGCAGGACCTGAGAACCAATATTTTTTTCATGGCCTTAATTTTCTATTTTTCAGTTTCTTGTGGTATATACAACTATAGAATTAAATTAATTTTTTTACAAATGTCCGTTTGACAGCAAGTAACAAACAGCAGGTGAAATTTTAACGTAGAACGTACATGTTGCAAAATTCAATATTTATTAATTGGGCTAGGTAGCAAAATCAAAAACAAAGGAAACACGATCGGAAAAACATCTGCCTTTAACTGCTCATTTCCTTTATAACATTATGATTCATTATTTCCCACTTAATGCTAAAGGACTGACTATTACTTAATTATCAGCTATCTTAAATATCTGTGTAAGAGGAAATAATTATTAGGAGTGTACATCTGCATAAATCAATGCAAAACGCTTTTAAAAAATGCTGCAATACATATAAAAAAAATGATATATAACATACACGTCCGAATTGATGTTACGCGTACGGTTGTGATCATATGAAAAAACAGGAGAGATGGAGCAAGTATACGTAGCATGTTGTATGTCATACAGACTTATCAATCATATTCATAGCGTCAAGATAGGGTGAACTTGACACATCACGCCATGGTAAAGTCTGTATCAAAACAAAATGCCCAACATTTCTTTCATCTGTAATTCGCGAAAGGTAAAAAAGGCGCTTTACATTAAATCAAAATAAGTTGATAAATTTACGTTAACATGCAATAGATAATATGCAATTAAACTTGCTATGAGGTATGAGCACAGCTCTTGTTAAACGCCTCATGGTGACTTCAAATTAAAGAACAACAATAAAATCGTTGTTCCATTGCTTAGTTAATTTCATTTGTAGAGAATTTGTCTCATGTGTATTTACTCCATATGCTTTCATTGTAAATTTAACCCTATTACGTATAGTATCTCGGCCACTGTGTTGACACTGACATAATCAGTCACGGTAAATAAAAAGGCAAGTCACGCAAACTACATATAAATCGCAGGGTGCATTAAATATAAAAAACAACACTCTTTGTGTTTTTTTTTTCATCGTATATCGTATGACATTCAAAAATTATAAAATAAGTATTTCTTTCAGCTGTCGATAGTGGTGCATATTTCATAGATTCCTCTGGAAATGGACTTCAACTGATTACTCAAGATGCACCATTAGTTGTCATAGGAACAAAGTCAAAGCAACCATCACCATTTCCGGTACCACTTGCACCAATTTCGGAAGACGAAATAGACGGTGTTGGTTTTAACATTTATAATAATATTTGGAACACAAATTATATATTGTGGTATCCATTCAGTGCAAAAGATGTGTCAATTCGGACACGATACTCAATCAAATTCAGATCCCGGTAATTGTGTCTGTGAGACTAAAAGTAAGGTTTCATGATCGTTATAAACACAAATTATGAGTTTTTTTCCCTCTTGTAGTGATCAGTCTTTGATCAATTTTGTTAATGACATGTTTCTGAATGACAAGCAAGGCAAATTGTCTTGTGTGCATTTTTTCAAAATCCTTTCAAGTTTGTTTTCCTGCAGTCTGGAGTCTGAAAAAGAGATTCCTCGTAAGAGATGTATTCTCTCTATCATATATCTTTCCATTTTGGTGTATTTTTTCTAGAGAGATTATCTCGTATGAATACACTATCTTACTTTCATATTTTAACATTTTATTCTTTGTGATTTAGAAATGTTATTTGGACCATTCTGTTTTTATTGCCCACATCTCTACCATTTTACTATGTTTTTTTGCAATTGACTCAATGAGTGCACTGTTTTTGTTTATATGTTGTGATTGTAATGAGCAGGCAACGGATAACAGCGTTTGTATAAACACTTTGCGCGGTAATTTTATGTTCGTTGACTATCCTGAATCCATGCGGAAAAAGAATCGTGTATATAGCATTGTTTTACATTTAGCAAAGCTCATTGTTGAACGCCTCATGGTGACTTCAAGATGAATTATACTTCTGTATTTAGTTATTTATAACATTCAAAGCGTAGTGCCATTGCTCAAATTTACCACGTATTTTTAAAGACTTTTTTTCATGTGTATTTACCCCTCATCGTTTCATTGTTCATTTAAATGGAGAAATTTATCATAACTTTTCAGTCGCCTCATTTGTTTGAACTTCTATATGTGTAAATCATTATCATGTTGAACTAAATATGCAATTGCTAAAGACCAATTCTTATTTCATTTCATCAGTGATGGTTTAAACAAATTCAGCCCAACGATAGCCCTGACCCAATCAAATCGCTAAAGTAGAATGAAACTAATTACTTCGACCTTCAATATGTGTCTGCTTGATATACAGAAACTAAATTCATAGTTACTTCAGTATTTTGTTATTCGTCATTTCAATCTGGTCACCTCTGTACGACATTCAACCAAATTAAGGAATTTAAACATTTACAGGAAGCAAAGAGTCTTCCATTTAGAAATAAAATGGAGCTTCCTGTTGTGTCAAGTTTTCTTTTTTAGTTATAAAAGACAAATTCCATTTGCTTAATCTTACCACGTATTTATAGGGATTTTGTCCCATGTACATTTACTCCATATCCCTTTATTTGTTTATTGACTGAGAATGAACTCTCTCCGTTATTTGTATCAAGCAATAGTTTAACAAGGGCTTTCACAAACCATACATAAGTGGCCTAAGTTGTAAGGAATATTTACATTGGAACAACTCAAGTGAGATTGAAGTTAGAGAGCTCTCTGGATTATGGATTTCCTATGTTTGGGTTCTAGTGCTGCTGATGAGGAATTAATTTCCGAAATGGCCATACAGCTCATTAAAATTATTGCAGTTGGAGTTAACATATGTGTTATGGTCACATGTTCATTTGCTCCATATCCTTTCGTGAAATATTTCTGATAAACTTACTTTTGACTCCTTTTGCTGTACATAAAATAAATTAATATTTGAAATCTAAACTTTATAACCTTGTTTTTGAGCTTCTAAGCTTTGAACTTTCCAGTTCTTAATAACATCGTATACCTCCCAATCAATTTAGTGTAACTTTCGTTTCTGCTATATCCTCTGACAATGAATTTTCTGTGTTCTGCTGCAAGATGAGCTGTAAAAAGTATACCTAGAGTTTTCAAACACTTATCATTTGTTATAAGTAACATTGGTTGTTTCTTGAGCTTATATTGTCCATCGTGAGCAATGAAGGGAACATGAGACAGAGTCTCTACAAATACATGGTAAAACGAAGTTTTCATTTTTGTTCATTTGCGTTAAGGATGTTCGCTGGTCAATTTTAAAATAGCAAGGATATCAATTAAATATGATTTATTGTTAGAAAATTGAAAAAGAAATAATTGAAGCCGAAAAAATTTATAGGTTACCAATGAAATTTTTGAGATACAAGTGTTTCAAAACATGGCGGGAAACCGAACTCCTCTGCATTTTTCATAGGTTTAATATGAGCAATATTTACCCAATAATGAACGTGACAAAATAACACCAGTTGAATAAAATTTTGTCAGAATGCTCCCAAAGATATATAAAATGAAATTAACGAAAAACATTAGGGGGTCACCGAGCAAAATATTATTAAGCTTTTGAATGGATAAAACCAGAGAAGTCTGAAAATCTGACAGAGATGCATAACATGACAAGTGAACATCCTTAACTGAGTGTCTTCATAGTCAGATGTACACATAAAGTCTTGTACTTTGCATTAATTTTATTCATTATCATATGTTTGTATAACAAAAGTATTAAAGCCGTTATATAACAAAACCATATATACATGCGTATCTAAAAACAATGTCTTAAAATAAAACAAGTAGATACCCCAAAAATTTTAAAAACAAGTAGATATGTATTTAGCATGGAATGCGTTGGTGGTAGTATATCTGAATCTAGAAATATTTCTTGAGGTAGTTGGGGTGTCTTGGTTTCTGACATAGATTTTTTTTTAATTTGTACAAATTTGCTTTAAAAATATGCAAGAAAAATGGGGGTCACGAATATGCCAAAAAAGATACAGCGTTCTATAGATTGGCCAAACTTGGCTTTTCGCACTATATTTACAATAGAATTATATGGGAAATATCCCTATAGATACCGCAATTCAATGGCACATTTTTTTTCTATAAGCAGGCATAAGATCTTTTCCAAACTTTGTATATTTATTAATTTGGTTTAGAACATTAATTTAAAACATAAAAAAGTTATCCGAGGAAACATGAAGAATTTGTTAGTTTGTCAAGAAAGAGGAGATAACTCAATTAACTAATTTAGGACTCCAAATTAAAACAAAAAGATTTTTTGGAAAAATTAAAATAAAACAACGGCAGTAGAATACCGAAGGAAAAGGGGAAGCGAAGACCACAAATATCGAAATCCAAAGACATGGCAAAAATGGCAACAGAGAAAAACAAAGAAAAAGCAAGAACTTTAGACAGCTACAATGCACGGAAATAAAAATACGACATTAAAAACAAAGGCACTCATAGTGTAAACTCCCATGAAAACCGGGGTTGACATCAGGTGCTCCGGAAGGGTATGCTAGCGGCACCCGTCACACTATCGGTGAGTCAATCCAGGGTCGAGTCAAAACCGGCGTAAAGACGTGAAATCTAGCTGAAAATGTCCGTTTTCATTTGGGACACAGACACGTCATATCTGTCAATGATATCAGGCCATAAAATTTCGGAAGGGATGAAAGTAACAAAGGCTGAACAAATCCCTGACTAAGCAACTTTTGGGACAGTGTTTTTGCTCTATTCAAAAAGTCCCTTGATAAAAAAGGTTTTTTTCCATTGATTTATTCGCTTTTTTTACCTTTTTGGGGCCATTTAGGGCTTGCTATATGGTGTGAGGTTCCTCACTGTGTTGAAGACCGTACGGTGACCCCTAGATGCTTTGTTTTGGGTCGTTTTAACCTGGATATGGGATGTTGTCTCCTTGACATTTACCCCATTTCCTTTCTTTTTCATGCATGCGCGACAGTAACGAATCAACTGTGAAATATACACTCCATAGACTGGAGATGTAGGTATATTGCTGCTCAGAAAGGGAAAATTCACAATTGGGAAATTAAAATCATCACGTTTGTCAAATAACTTAGATTTCAAACGTCCTTCTTTATCAATCTATAAAAACAGATCTAAGTACGAAGCTGAAGTAGGTGTATCAAGATCATTGGGATAGATCTGGTGTAAATATTCCTTGCGTTTTGGATTATTAAGAGAAAGTACATCGTCTATGTAGCGGAAGCCAAAATTAAAGAACTGGGATAAATGTTTTTGTTTTTTCTGTGTAAGCCCTGGTAAAAACTTGGCCTCATACGAGAAAAGAAAGAGATCAACTAAAAGCGGCGCACAGTTAGTTCCCGTGGGAATCCCGATTGTCTGTTGAAAAACGCGACCTTCAAATTCGACAAAGATGTTATATATTAAAAATTCCAACATATTGATTGCGTCATTCTCCGTGTACTTCTTGTTTGACTCAGTGTGGTTCTTTACAAAATATGTTTTGTCTTTCCCTACTACTAAAGTAAGTGAGAACCGAACCGTCAATCCAAAAGCGAACGATCAAAGGACAATGGCAACACCAGAAACAAAAAAAAGGGAAAAAACAGAGACACAAAATGGGTAAAAAGAAAAGAAAAATGAAGACACACACATACAAAGATGAACAACACTGACCCAATAAAAATCGATGGGTGAGATCAGGTGCACCGGTAGTAAGTGTATCTGTTAGTAAGTGTATCTGCTAAGTAAGTGTATCTGCGTTCTCCGTTTTTAGTGCAGAAACATTGATGTATCAAATCAGAAATTATTGTTTTCAATTTATTGTGTGGCAGTGTGGTATAAAGAGTAGAATAATCAAAAGTTTGTATGCTGTGGCAATGGGTAAAATGTGTTTTCATCAAATGCGTTTGACGAAGTCGATGAAGAATGGGTATTTTAACGGAATGCGAAAATTTTGATTATTCCATAGTTGTGCCGCCTGTGCCTAGTGCAGGATCGACACATAGGGATCACTATCCGTCGTCTTGCGTCTGTCCGTCTGTATGGTCCAAAAGTTTTACCATTATCCGCAACTCCTCCTAAACCGCTGGGTACTTTTCAACGAAACTTGCAGGAATGCTTCAATATTTATTGAAGAAGTGCACCATGCATTTAGTTTTTCTTTATTTATATTTTTACAGATTTTGAAGCTATTTTTGGACTTTGTCATTTCTAGCTTAATGGAGTCCTAGGGTATACTTCCATTATCCGCAACTCCTCCTAGACCGCTTGGTACTTTCCAACTAAACTTGCAAGAATGCTTCAATATGTATTGCAGATCTTCACCATGCATTTTGTATTTCATTTATTTTTATTTTTCCAGATTTTGAAACTATTTTTGGACTTAGTCATTTTAGCTTATTGGAGTCCTAGAGTATACCTCCATTATCCGCAAATCCTCCAAGACCGCTTGGTACTTTCCAACCAAACTTGCAAGAATGCTTCAATATATATTGCAGATGTGCACCATGCATTTAAGTTTTGATTAATTTTGATTTTTTCAGAGTTTCTAACTGTCTTTGTACTTCGTCATTTTAGCTTATTGGAGTCATAAAGTATACCTCCATTATCCACAACTCCTCCTAGATCGCTTGGTACTTTCCAACCATACTACCAAGAATGCTTCAATATATATTGCAGATGTGCACCATGCATTTAGTTTTTCATTAATATTGATTTTTTCCGATTTTCTTGCTATCTTAATTTGGATTTCTTCAATTCAACTCATTGGATTCTTAAGGGTATGCCTCCATTATCCGCAACTCCTCTTAAACCGCTAAGTACTTTCAAACCAGACTTGTAAGGATGCTTCAGTATATATTGTAGATGTGCACCAGGCATTTTGATTTTCTTAAATTTTGATTTTTTTCTGATTATCTCTGGACTTTGTCATTATATAACAAAACAGGGATTCTTTAAAATATATAGCACAGGCGACACATGTGTTCCTCGGAGCACGGGGTCCATGCATTTTTTTCAGTTAGGAATTACCTCCCTTTGATAAAATGTTTTGAATCTTCAGCAAATATAAAATATTATTCAAACAAAATTTATACTTATTGTTCATTTATATTCAAAGTATTATGTTTAAGACATACAAAATTATTTAAACAACATTCTTATTGAATTATTGAATTTTTGCCTAGATGTGCAAAATAGATGCCCAGTTTTAGACACCCCAGCTATCTTAAATTAGAGGTTTACGATTCTTACACCAAGAACTTAAAAATTGAAAGTCAAATTGACCTTTTAACGGTATTTACACAAATGTGTCAGGAACACTTTACCGAGTTTTTACAGAAAGGAATGAAAAATCGGATGGCAAAAAAATGTGAATAGAAAAGCTTTGATAGTCAAGAAGAGACAATATAAAGTCTCGGGGAACAATTTTAATACCAGATAAGGTATTTGTATACCAGTTTATCAGTTACAATAATAATGAAACTAAGCATTCTTTTGCTTAAAATAATCATCAATGTATGCAGCACATTTGTTTCCCCACCAGTAATTCCCTTTTTAGTAATGTGAGAATGTTTACTGTCAAAATTTTCATCTTGCGAAAAAAATACCCGTGCTTGGACAATGAACAAATATTTTATGCAGGTTATTTCAAAAATAACTTTCTCTAAGCAACTTTTAACATGTGTAGCAAAAGCTTTCAATCAATCAAGCACTAACTTAGTTTCTGAAACATGATAATTGTTCTTATAATATAAAACGTAAAGGTCTGAATCTTAAAAATCACTGTTCATATTAAACAAATTAAATATTCTGAATATATTGCATATACATAAATGAAAGTCATTTTCTTCTTAGGTACGGACTATTGAGGACTATTGATTATAAGAGGGTGCTTGAATTTTCAACCGAAACGAGAAAAAATTTTCGACTTACACCATGCTATGAAACTCATTCAGCAAGCCGATATACACTATTCTAAAAGAATTTGTTCAGCAGGGCTTTTTTTAATGGAAAGGATGAGAGTCAGATTAATTTTGTCAACCCAGGTGATGGCTAGAATATGTTTTAGCAAAATTCGGGCCAGATATTTTTATCTCAATAAATGCCAGACCCTCGGAAAATCAGGTGGTCTGTACCTAACTTCCATACATGCAGACAAATGGAATGTTACTGAGACATATGTCATTTATAGATATGCGAAATAAATGTTGTCAGTGTATTTAAAATGGGGTAGGTTCAAATAAAATCGAAAAGTGTCGAATGTATATATGGTTAGACAAATATCACAGAGACGGTCAATGATTCTGGTTAAAACGATGTCATCACAAACACAAAACTCATATCAAAAGGTTAAGGGGTACGGCTATTACAACACATTTCAAAATGAATGCCCATTTCCTGTAATATGAAGACAAGATCAAAGCATACTAACATCTGTTCATTTCGGAGAACATTTGACAGTGTTGCTAAGCAGTAGTATAACAGCACCAAGAAAAGTTGTTCCTCCAATGAAATAAAATCCATCACCATAGGAATTGTAAAAATCTTTAAACATTCCTGAAATAAGAAACAGTATATGTAGCAGATTTTCCAATGTTAACAGGTATCAAAAAAGATTTTGATTCCTGTTGGCACTCAGATTCGTTTATTCAACCTTAGCAGCACACTTTACCAATACCAATACATTATTATTCATATTATAAAGAGCTGTGAACAACACTAATATCTATGTGTTCTTCGTGGCATCATTGACGGATGTGTCGTGCCTGTATCCCGAATAACTAAATACCGAAGTTACTGTGAATTTTGATTCTGCATATGCGCATTTCGTCATCTTATGTCTCTTCAGTGCAGATAAAATCTAAACGTTTGGAAGAAATATTCGTGTTGCCAGAATGGAGGCGGACATTTTCAGCTAGATTTCTTGATTTGACATGACCAGTTTAACTCGGTCCTGAATTGACTCCCTTATAGTTTGACGGGTGCTACTTAGCGGATCAGGACATGCTTACCCTTTCGGGGCACATGGTGTTACTGTCGGTTTTCATGGGAGTTCGCACTATGAGCGCTTTAGTTTTTGATCTCCTTTTCTCGTTTTCGTGCATTGTGGCCGTCTCAGGTCCTTGTTTTATCTTTGGTTTTTGTTTCTGTTGCCATTTTACCGTGTCTTTGGACTTTAATTTTTGTGATCATCGCTTCCCTAGTTCCTTCGGTATCCTACTGCCGTTGGTACATATAATTACATTTAATATAACTTTGAACAAGAAATAGTTTTCGAAAAATGATCAATTGACAGGCCTTCAAGTGGAGTTGGGCTCAAAAATAGGGCTTTTAATAGGGCAGTTATTCCTGAATAATAGGGAATTATAGGGGAAATGTCACCAAAAATAGGGCAAATATAGGGTTGTTTTTTACTCGTTAATATTTTCTGTACCTGATATTTTAAAATACATGTGCACAAAAAGCCCAAAATGTATAAATTCAGTATTTACAACAATGTAGGAAGAAGCTAATACAAAAAATAATAAATTTTGTATTATGTGATGTTCCATGCCGGGCGAAGCGAGGCTAAAAAATTTTTTTTCAAAGTATTTGTTATGGACAAAAAGTAAAGATGGAGTTCTGCTCGAGCTGTAAAAATGAAATAATAGGGCTAATATAGGGAAAGTGCCCATTTTAAGCCAAAATATAGGGTTTATAGGAACTTTTAAAAAGATAGGGATTTTATAGGAATTGTAGGAAATATAGGGCCGCTTGAAGGCCTGAATTGATCGTCAACTGCAGACAACATTATTGTTCTTCATCGTGGGGTTGGTGTAAATTGCAAAATCTTTATTATATGAAACTTTTTTAATGTAAACATTCGACGCAGGTGGTTGATTTTCTATTCGCTATTGTCGTTGCCTGTATTTCATACAGCGATTTTGTTTACAGAGCGAAATTACTGTCTCAAAAACTTATACTTCAAGGGTATGGTCAATCACTGTTGCAATTGTCACTACTGAGGTTTTACTGATTTGACCGAACGTTGCAATGTTTCTCTTTCACAGATTAGAATAGATATCTTTGAGTAGATCCAGAGTTTATTACCTGACTGACAAACACCGACTGTGACTAAATCAATCTTTTCACTGGTAGTGTGACGGGTGACATGCGTTGAAAAGTTTTTTGTAGGGGTTCAAACTGCTAGTGATTTAGTTCTGTGGCGTCCTTGTTCATTTTTAGCTCACCTGGCCTAAAAGGCCATGTGAGCTTTTGCCATCACTATGCGTGCGTCGTCCGTCGTCCGTCTGTCTGTCCGTCAACAATTTCAAAAATCTTCTCCTCTGAAACCACTGGGCCAAATGTAACCAAACTTGGCTTGAATCATCACCAGAGTATTGCTTCTCAAAATTGTGTTCAATTAGGCGGTAGGTGAAACAACATGGCAGCCGTTGCTAAAAATAGAACATAGGGGTAAATTGCAGTTTTTGGCCAATAACTTGAAAACCGTTACAGATATCAAAAATCTGCCGTGGTGTAAAAGTGATCAGCATAGCAAGATCTACCTGTCCTGCAATTTTGAAGAAAATCCGAAAATCCATCTCGGAGTTATTGCCCTTTTTCCGTAAAATTTTCAAAATTTGTGCATTTTTTATTTTTTATTTCAAAAAGTGTAACATATAGAGGTCAAGTGTACATTGCAAAAATGTTCAGCATATCAAGATCTACCCACCCTGAAATTTTGAAGAAAATCCATAAACCCTTTTGGGAGTTATTGTCCTTTTTTCACCGAATTTTTGAAATTTTCGTATTTTCATCTATTATTTCCAAACTATAGAAGATGAGGGTTAAGTGTAAATTGATTAAATGTTTGCCATGCTGTGGCGACTTCAAAACTGATGTTGAAAATTGTTCCTTGACCGCCATTTTCAAAATGGCCGCCAAAAAA
>MJUU01048713.1:391-30859 GCA_002080025.1 Modiolus philippinarum | reverse complement strand
GGGTTATTCCAGCCCATGGACTAAATTGTTCGTCCACCTTTTTTCATGGTTGATTGTAATGCCCTTTATTATATAGAGTCATATAACCCTTTTTTTAAATATTTTTTTCTGTTTTGATTAAAAAAATTTGGGTTTTTGATTTGCTTTTTTTACACTGCAGCATAGGAAATGTTTTGCAACTCAGCTAGGTGAAATAGAAATATTTTCAATACAGTTTTGACTCAGTAGAATTAAATATAACAATATGAACTCTCGTTACGTCATTTAAAACATATCAACTCGCGCCAAATTTTGAAATTACACAACTCGGGTAGATATCCAGTGACATACAATCTTTGTTCTAATGAAATATATTAGTGTACTGTTATTCAGCAATATGGAATTTTCGGGTTAACCGATATGATTCTGTCTTTATATTAAAAGTGCCCGGATGGAAGGTAATTCCCATAATGAGCGAATGCGTGAACCCAACAGAAATGCAGTCTAGTACCAGTTTTCTTTTTTATTTACATCATAACCTACCTCGAAAGTCCCGTATTGTTCTTCTCTCCATTTTAGAAATTTCATTTCAAACCCATAAGGATATTACAGGTTTTTCTAGTTACAAAAATATGCTTTTTTTCTTTGAATTGTTTCAAGAAAGTTTTGATTTATTTTCGTTGTGATAATGCTCGGAATGTGATTACTTTTACAGTAAATCTGAAGAGACTGAACTTCCCGTTGTATCTTTATGAAATTTATAGGGTCTGTAAGTCTCGTCATGTGACACCGAGAAATCACGATAAAATTGCAATTTGATAACGTTTCCCGCCAAAATATGACGTTGCAGGATTATGACGTTCAAATTTTTTGCTTGAAACGTCATATGTTTTTGTTTAAAATGCAACTTCCGGGTACAAGTTTTGGTCCCGGAAGTTCCAAAATTAGACGAGACTTACAGACCCTATTAGTGCACTGTGATTCAGCAATTGTTCTCCTTTATAGTTTAGAAATGTGATTTAAATGTATAAGGATATTACAGACTTTTTTAGTTAACGAAAATATATTTTTTTCTTTGCATTGCTTTTAAAACGTTTGATTTTATTCGTTGTGATAATACTCGGAAGGTGATTCCCTGTTTGCACTTTTACACTAAATCTGAAGTGAATGAACTTCCGATTGTTTTGTTCTGACAGTTTGTTGTTGACAGTTTTGAATTATTACACTCATTTGCTTTCCTTTCGTCAAATACTTGTTTTAAGTCATAACATGCGATCTATGTTAGATTTCAGCATCAGTATCAATCTAATGCCAGGAGACTAGGAAGATGAATGTCACAGGTATATTATTTTTCTAGAATTGAATTTTGGATAGCTATGTTGCTTGATTTCTATCGTGTTTTCTTTCATATCTGTTCGATGTGTCAAAGTTTGTTTTCATTTATTCTGTTGAGATTGAGTATGGAGACTATGGTTGATGAGGATTATGATAGTATGTACTACGTGTTAACACGTGTTGTTTGTGAATGTACTTAAAATTTGACGTTTAACTGCAATTCACAATGCTAAATTATAAGGATTTACACATTTTTTGTGTGATGCTTCATGACAAGTTATCTTTCGAAAGATTTTTTTGTAAAACAGTTCTTAATTAATTTTTTCATTATGTGAATAGTAAGAAGGTGATTCTTTTATTTGAATTTTTCATAACCCTGAATTGTCTAAACTTCGCGTTTCTTGTTTTGTTTATATTGTTTGTTAGCAATTTGAATGCATACACTTTTTTTACATCCATTCCAAATATGTTTGTTTGAAATTGAAACACGTGATCTATGCTAGATTTCAGCATCAGTATAAGTCTGATGTAAGAAGGCCAATAAGATGGATAGCACAGGTATGGTATTATCGTGTGGCTGTCTTGTTCCTTAAGGTACATGTAGATAGACACTAATATTAATATCCATGAGCTATTTTTGCAAGTCGGAACAATTGAAGAACCACTCCTAACAACCTGAAATCTTATATAAAAAGAAAAGGTGGACCGCTATGGGATATCTGTTTCCCAGATGACAACAGATCTTTCCCTATAAAGCTTAATTGTTGTTTCCTCTACCGGATTTGACTTTACTACCGAATTTGACATGTTCAACATGGCGAGTGTCTTATAAGAAGCAGAAAATGCTAACTCTACTGGTACACTTGATCTCACCCATGGTTTTATATTGGGTCCGTGTTGTTCATCTTTGTGTGTGTATGTCTTCATTTTTATTTTATTTGCCGTACCCATGTTGTGTCTCCGTTTTTTTCTTTATTTGTTTCTGATGTTGCCATTGTCCTTTGATTGTTCGTTTTTTGATTGGCGGTTCGGTTCTCACTTACTTTACTACTTACAGTACATTTTCAAGTGAGACGAGCTCATTTCTCTAGGTATTCATCATGCACATTCGAACCAAAAGAGTGCCATCAAACATTCCACCTTATTTTAAAGATCAATCAGTTCCACCTACACTAAACCAATTGCAACTTCCATTTTCAATTACAAACGGATATTACGTGACTTCCAAATTGATGACTTTAGAACCAAAATCACCCGATTGTGCTTGATCCCCTTCCCCATTCAATTATAGTCCAGCTGGACACGTCATAACTGGTGACCTAGATATCATAGACAACATAAACTACGAGATATCTTCTCAAAAGGTCCCAAAGTCTTTGAAAACCAGCACATCAACTGGAAGTACAATTTCAAGATTTTGATGAAGTAGTTCAAGACTATGCTAAGAAGTGGGCAAAGAAAGAGGAAGAGGACGTTGAGACATTGTTCGACTGGATCAGGTCCATGAAGTCATTAATTGTGAATCGCATCCGGCGCTTAAAAACAGCATGAAATCCAGAAATCCCAGTATATTTGAAGATCCTTTTGTAGCAAAAACTCTGACCAACCTCCATGAAAATTACGTCATTGTCCCTGCAGACAAAGCTTCTAACAATATACTATTCGTGTGTAAAAAAACACTATCTTGACTTCCTTGTGAAGGAGATGGGCATCAACAGTTCATCTGGAAACCCTACTAATACCCCTACTACAATATCGAGGGATGAGATTGTAAAAAATCACACTTCAGTTTTATCATCATTTGGCATCAAATCCCTTACATCTACTGGGTACCAAAACTTCATAAGAATCCATACAAACAGAGATTGATTGCCGGGTCATCCAGATGCACCACTAAACCTCTTTCACAACTCCTCACTACTTTGTTGACCGCAGTCAGAGATGGTCTGAAAAATTACTGTGATAAAGCTTACTTCACGAGCGGCATGAATCAAATGTGGATTCAAAAAAATTCCAAAGATCTCATTGAACAGCTATCCTCAACCAGTCTTACCCATTGCCATAACATTCAAACTTTTGACTTTTCTACTCTTTATACAACGCTGCCACACAATAAATTGGTAACAGTAACTGCAGATTTAATACATCAATGTTTCTGCAATAAAAATGGAGAACGCAGATACATCTTTTTAGTAGTAGGGAAAGATAAGACATATTTGGTTAAGAACCACACTGATTCAAATAAGAAATACATCGAGACTGACGTCATCAAAATGTTAGAATCTTTAATCGACAATATTTTTGTCGAATTCGGGTTTCCAACATACAATAGGAGTTCCTATGTGAAATAAATGTGCGCCACTTTTAGCTGACCTTTTCCCTAACTCGTACAAGGCCAAGTTTTTACAAGGGCTTACACAAAGAAAACAAAAACATTTAGCCACGTCTTTTAATTTGAGCTTCCATTACACAGACGGTGTACTTTCTTTTAATAATCCCAAATTTAAGGAATATTAACATCAGATCTATTCCATTGAGTTTGAAATCAAAGAAACAACTGATACACCTACTTCACCTTCGTACCTAGATCTTTTGTTGTATATTGACGAAGATGGACGTTTGAATTCTGAGCTATATGCCAATCGTGATGATTTTAATTTCCCAACTGTGAACTTTCCCTTTCTTAGCAGCAATATACCCACCTCTACAGCATATGATGTGTACATTTCACAATTGATTCGTTACTGTCGAGCGTGTAGTTTGTACAGTGATTTTTTAAACAGAGCAAAAACACTGTCAAAAAAACTGCTTAGTCAGGGATTTGTTCAACCTAATTTCATCCCTCAAGAAAATTCTATGGCCGTAACCATAACATCACTAACAGATATGACTTGTCAGTGTACCAAATGAAAGTTGACATTTCAGCTACATTCACGTATTCCCAGATTTGGACTACCGATTTTTACATTTTCCTATATTGACTCACTTACTGTGTGAAGGATGCTGTTAACAGAGCATGACATGCTTATCCTCCGGGAGCACCTGATGACAATCCCAGTTTCACTGGAGTTCACACTGTGAGTGCCTTTGTTTTGAATGTTGTGATATCTAATTCTGTGCTTTTTATCTGTCTAACGTTATTGTTTTCTGTGTCCTCGTCTTGGCCATGTCTTTGGACGATTTTGTAAATTCCACTCCTTTGTTCCTCCGGTATTCTATTGTCGTTGTTTCAGTGACGATATGCTGATAATACTACTTATTGTAATAGATAGCTCGGATTTACGGAGTTTTACCAATTAAATAAATCTCATATTGTCACTAGTAAAAATAAACAATATATTTTACTCTAGGAAATGACGTTGCAATATTATTTTCAATGTCGTTGTCAAAGTAACATCTTGCGCAATGATGTGAACAAATAGTCCCTAAAAGTTGTATTTATAGAATAATATATAATGTATAACTGATCGACCGGGGTGAATATTAATAATAATGTCACTCTTTTTAGAAAACCCAATGGATTAAAGTCGTTGCAAGTTTCGCAACCCGTTTAAACCTTCCGCTGTATTTAGTACTTTTTGTCATTATAATTGATATCCATCACGGTCGATTAGTTACGCTATAAATCATTAATATCTTGTTGAAATGGCTAACTATTAGGAAGATGTTTTATTGGAAAGTCAGACAATGATTGGCACATGATAAATTTTGTTTTTAAGAATGTATTAGCATTTTGGAATCGAAAGCATATATAAGTTCAAAATTAAATTTTGTTTTTAATTTACAATAATTATTTTAGAATGTTAAATTACATAGAAAGCAGTAGAAATTATAGAATCAGGGGAGATAGTGTAAAATTTCTATTTCTCAAAACAGTTTATACTATAAGATATCATGACAGAGATTTTCAATAATTTACATTATTTACTAAAAGAATGCTGAAATAGTTGAAATATTATATTCCCGTACATACTTACTTACAAAATCATAATTATATTTGAGTAACAATATTAATAATGACATAGTAAAATACAAAGTTTTTAAATGTTTTTCAGACGCTTCAGCCATGAATAATACCCTGGAAGCGAATAACAACATCACCATAGATTTCACACGAATTCTGTTGTTCATGTTGTTTTCTGCAGTATAGCATGCTATGTCTTGTTTGTTTTTCTCTTGTATTGCTGCTGTCGGCCACGTAATGATGACACTTATTTATCAACTACTTATGAAAAACAGTAATCCAAGAAATTGTAAGTGTTCATCGATAACTACTAAATTCTGCATATTTTCCCTTGTATTAAATCATTATTGCACGTAAATATTGAATAGTATATGCTTTGAAAATTAAAGAGTAATTTTCAACCAAATTTATCTTTAAGTAAAATAAGATTAGCAAATTTAAGAACGATTTTATTTCCCGAATTATCATAAGGCAGAATCAGGGGTATTTTACTAATTTGCATAGCGGCCATCTTGTTCCTCTTGCTTGTCGGCCATGTTTAGTTGAAGTGCACAGGGGAGATATTGAAATTTCTAATAATACACTTCAGAACATATTTGTCCGCATCTAGCATTGTTTACGTCTGTTCTATACATAAATACTTATCTGTAATAATGAAAATTTTCGGCCAATTAAGTTTGAAATTCGAAGCGGGATCATGATATTATGACTGTCGAAGCCAGTGTAAAATTACCGGGTAAGCTGTCTTTGACAGAAAAATACAAATCAAAGATAAATATGTAGCAAATTTGTCGGCATATGACGGTGAAAATTACTCGCATAGATTCATAAACAATTGTCCCTTTTAAACTTACTCAAGAAAATTCGGGGGAAAATTTAATTTAAAATGTGTAATTAAAAGCTTTCCATCCACTGGAAATCCTAGAGACGGGTTTTAACAACAAAAAGATAACATTAATACAGTACTTTTAGAAAAAGGACGGGGGTAGTATGAAAATAATCCGGAACACTGAGATGTACTTTAGAATTTAAACTTTAAAACGGGTAGTTATTCACCAAAAAGGGGCGTTGTCACGTGATTTTACCTCATGAATAAAATACCCCGATTCTTCCTTATGTAAAAGACAGAGTTTGTTACGGATTCGGCGTGGTTTTCCGGTGGGGACACTGAAATTGAAAGTGTTCACTATGAGACTATAACTAATTATAAGATAAAATAGCTGAAAGTTTTCGTCATTTTTGTAGCAATTGATATATTTTTTCCGTTAACATGTCTTTTCCCGATCTTAACATAAATCTCATGGTGTATGTAGATAGATATGATATTATTTTCCGAAATATCAGACGGTAAACAATTTATTTATAAAAATATCAAACATCCACAGAAGAAAAACATATTTGTGATAAGATAAAAGCGACCTTTCCTTATTCTTCATGTGTATTTTGTTGATATCGAAGTTGTTGTAATTCCTATCCATATTCATCTGGCTATTTCGACAACTTGTCACTTTAGTTCGCATCGGTTTTCTGGCCATAGCCAGAACCGAAATAATACTACTTTTCTCTGAAAAAAAGCTTATTCAGTCAATTTATTTAAGATTTGAATTTTGTTTGTTTTCATATGATCAGCGTCCACCTTTGCTCAGTTGAAACAGGGATGCCGGATTTTTAATTCAATCTTTTAAATATTATAATATTCATCCGGCTTTTGCAATAATAAGTTTAAAATAGAAATTATCCTTTTGTTAAAAAAAATCCTTTTACACAATTACATAAGATTAACTTTTTTGTTGGAGAAATTAAGGTAATTTCCACAATTGATTTTTGACATTTGGCTAGATATGCGGACTCCTTTGTCTTTTTCCATACCATTACATGTTAAATATTTTGTCCATGACACCCGCTTTTCATTTCATATCCTTAAAACATATACCTTTAAGGAATTTCGCACAAATTTCAAGAAATTGACATTACTACTTGACTCTATTTTCAAGACTTACAAATTTCCATGCAAAGACCATGAAAATCCTAGAAAATGGCATTTCCCGCCAAATTTTATTATTGCCAGTATCTCAAAAACAAGCGCATGAACCTTTTATTTTTTCTAGTATATTTTAAACCTTTCATTAAGACCTTCTCATTCAGAACACTAATTCAGAACACTTTTATAAAATTATCATTACTTTTATTCAAAAGTGACAACTACTTTAATACATCATGCAAAACTCAGTTCGTCTTCAATTTTAGTGTTTTTTAAAAAGTTTAATATTCCTTGGTTCAAGATGCACTATTTTATTCATATCTTTCGTCATATAAGCCTTTATATTACGTATAATCATATGCAAGCATGGAAAATCATTTCAATGTAAATTTAAAAAAAAACTCTTTGTAAGAATATTAAAAAAATAAAAAAAAAAGTTTCGTTCTCTTTTCAGTCACTTCCTGCAGCAGAGGAAACGATTTGTCTTGATTCAGTTTCATCACAAGTTTATTCTGTAACAAATCACAGAATGACCATTTTCAACAAGAACGACGCAGTCTTTAAGAGAATGGATGAAGACAGTTATTAATTACACTTATGCAACCAGTCAGGAACATTCATTTCTTTCATCTAAAGCAATAAAAATGGTTTTACGGTTAGACTGTACAGTGACCTCTAGATACTTTGTTTTGGGTAGTTTTAATCTAGATGATTTGTTTTTGGTAGTTTTAATCTGAAGATGGGATGTTGTCTCCTTGACATTTACCCAATTTCCTTTCTTTTAATGAAATGTCAGATGCATCACTGATGATTACAGTAGAAAAAACCTTAAACATTTATTAATAGTGATATCTTATAACACACTTTAACTTTCAATGCAATTTTTTTTTGCAATGTGGGCTAAAGCGCAAAAGTAAAACTGAGCAAATAGTTTTTTTTCTGAAATTGGGTGATTTAATACTTCAGCTGACAGACGCAAATTCTAGAAAGCATGAAAGGAAATTTCAAATTTGAAAATCGCAAAGATGAACCCGCAAAATATTTTGGTTTACAGTACAATCAAATTTCTGAAAAATTGTAAAAAATGAAAATATCGAATTATCTGCCACAAATTGTGTAAACTCCAACTCAAAACATTTCCGAATATTAATTTATAATTTGTATTAACAAATAATAAACCTTTCTTGAATTAGAATTGAAAAAAATCCAACTTGTATTAACTAATTGTATATTATAAATGTGGTACTCTCTTTTTAACATTTGTACTCTAACATCATTAAAGAATGTTTCATTTTCTATGCAAACGAATTCATGTTTTTTTTTCAATTCCCCTGGCAGTAATATATGTTTTTATTGTACCTCAGTATACGAAAATTACTACTAAAATTTCTAAAATAAAATTACTATTTATCACCTTTTCCAATTTTGTAACTATTTACCAGTCAATAGTTTCTCAGACTATTGACTGGCAGTGTGGATATTTTTCCCGAACTTTATTGTCTTGCTTTCCTACTGGATAAAAAATCTTATGTTGATTTAGAATGCTGCGACATCATTGTTTCCAAGTGATAACTCTAAACTAGCTTTGCAAATTACAGTGAACATTATTCACTTTGCAGCCGAAAGAATTTCGTCGATGAGAAAAGATGTAATTATTATGTTTTAATAAGAATACAAAATTAAAAAGAAAATGCTGTTAAAGAGAGAATTATTATTAAAAGAGTGACATCTAACCACGTATTTATAGGGATTTTTCCCCATGTGCATTTACCCCATATCCCTTCATTTGTTTATTTACCGTGGAGTTTGTCTCTCGTGCAGTGTGGTGTCTGTAAAAAGATTCTTAGTGCTTGAGGTGTATGCTCTGTATATTGTCAGTTATGGTGCACTTGTTCATGTGAGAATGCACTATCAAAATTCAACATTTGGCTTTCTTGCTTTGTAAAAAATTAAACTATTTTTCTGGCCATCTGTATATATATTGCCCACATCTCCCGATTTTGATTGCCAAGTTTTCTTACAAACAACTCGATGAGTGCCCTGTGATCGTTTATATTTTGTATTTGTCTATTCATTGGTCCCTTTTTCGGGCAATGGATGACAGTGTTTGTAAGAGTACTTCGCCCGATATGTATGCTTGTTGACAACCCCGCATCTATCAAAAATAATGAAATAAAGGGGATGGATGTGGCGTTGTTCGACATTCAGCAAGTAAATTCCGCTTAAACCGGTGCTAGGGGCCGTCTTGAACTTTCTGTGAGGTAAGAGCGTTCGCTCTTTGTTGAATGCCTCATAGTGACTTCAAGATGAAGAACAACAATCAAAGCGTTGTTCCATTTGTCTAATCTTACCACGTATTTAAAGGGATTTTGTCCCATGTACATTTACCCCATATCCCTTCATTTGTTTATTTATCGTGGAGTTTATCTCTTGTGCAGTGTGGAGTCTGTAAAAAGATTCCCCGTGCTTGAGGTGTATGCTCTGGATATTGTCAGTTATGGTGTTCTTGCTTGGTAAAAAATTAAACTATTTTTCTGGCCGTCTGTATATATATTTCCCACATCTCCCGATTTTGATTGCCAAGTTTTCTTACAAACAACTCGATGAGTGCCCTGTGATCGTTTATATGTTGTATTGTCTATTCATTGGTCCCTTTGTCTGGCAATGGATGACAGTGCTTGTAATAGTACTTCGCCCGATATGTTATGCTTGTTGACAACCCCGCATCTATCAGAAATAATGAAATAAAGGGGATGGATGTGGTGTTGTTCGACATTCAGCAAGTGAATTCCGCTTAAACCGGTGCTAGGGGCCGTCTTGAACTTACTGTGAGGTAAGAGCGTTTGCTCTTTGTTGAATGCCTCATAGTGACTTCAAGATGAAGAACAACAATCAAAGCGGTGTTCCATTTGTCTAATCTTACCACGTATTTATAGGGATTTTGTCCCATGTACATTTACCCCATATCCCTTTATTTGTTTATTGATTTAAAAATCTTTCCTTTTTTATTATTTTTTGTATAATAAAATACTTGTACTGTTCATTTGTGATTCCAATTGGATTAAAGTTTTGTTGATCATTGTTTCTAAGTGACAACTCTAAACTAGCAACGCAAATTACAGTGAACACTATTCACTTTGCAACAGAATTAATGCTATTGATAAAAATAGATGTAATTATTAATGTTTTAATAATAATACAAAATTTAGACAAAAAATACTAGAAATAAGAGAAATATTTTCTAAAGATGATTTTGAAGTTGTTAATCTTGTGTTTTTCGGTCAATTCTATGTGTGCTAGGGAATCTTCCTGTAAAGCTTCATCCGTTTTGAGGCACTTTGAATTTTCCCGCCCTTTTCCAGTTTCCATGGCAACGGCAGCCATTTTGAAAATTATGAGACCCAAATCATTTCTATGGGTGCTAAACATCCTTCTTGTAAAGTTTCATCAAATTTGAGGCACTTTGAAATTTCCCGCCCTTTTTTCCGGTTTCCATATAGCAACCGCAGCCATTTCGAATATTTAAAAAGATATGTGTGTGCACATCTACTTATTGTAAGTAAGATTCCTTAGAAGTAGTAAGAATTTGTTTGCAAAGTTTCTAAAAAACATGAATAGTTTTGTTTTCATTCATACGAAGAAACGGACGAACGAACGGACGGACGGACAAGGGTAAAACAATATCCCCCCGACTTTTCGTCGCGGGGGCATACCAAAAAAAATGAAATGCATGTGGCATGTGAAGCACTAACAGTGTGAACTTCTATTATAACTGCAAGAGTAAGTATGTATTGCCCCATATACACCATTGTCAGTGAGTAAATGCAATAAAAGGCAAGACCTGATGTCCTTACAATATCTGAATTGTTGTAAAATTTGTTGAAAACTAAGGAGTATCTCCCTCATGCAAAGCTCTGTCCTTAGCTGATTTTGGCTTACATTTAGATGATATTGGTTATTTGTTCTCTATCAGTATTTACACATCTTTGAGTTTATGGTCTTCCAAACGTTTAGATTTTATCTGCACTGAAGAGACATAAGTTGTCGAAATGCGCATATGCAGAAATTAAATTCACAGTAACTTCGGTATTTAGTTATTTGTTACCACTTGGTCGATGCCACTGCTGGTGGACTGTAAGTCCCCGAGGGTATTCACCAGCCCAGTTATTAGTACTTCGGTGCTGACACGAAAGCCGATTCTATTTGAAACCTTACAATATCTGAACTGTTGTAAAATTTGTTGAAAACTAAGGAGTATCACCCTCATGCAAAGCTCTGTCCTTAGCTGATTTTGGCTTACATTTAGATGATATTGGTTATTTGTTCTCTATCAGTTTTTACACATCTTTGAGTTTATGGTCTTCCAAACGTTTAGATTTTATCTGCACTGAAGAGACATAAGTTGTCAAAATGCGCATATGCAGAAATTAAATTCACAGTAACTTCGGTATTTAGTTATTTCCAAACATTATAAGCATAAGCAATCCTTATGTCTGAGATTAAAAGGATCTTGCATAAGGTCATATTAAAAAATTTGTTATCCAGAGTTTGTTACCGGACTGACTAACACCGACTGTCACAAAACCGGACTTTTCCCTGGCAGTGTGACGGTTGCCACGCGTGGAGCAGATCATGCTTACCCTTCCGGAGCAGCTGATGATTCCTCAGTTTTTATAGTGGTTTACACTGCTAGTGCTTTAGTTTTGTGGCGTTCTTGTTCATTTTTGTTTATTTGTTTTGTCTTTGTCATACTGTCTCAATTCTTGTTGCTGTGAGTTGCCGTGATGTTGGATTTATGAATTTCCCCTTTCCTTTTCTTGCTTCGGTATTCGTTTGCCGATGTATTAAAGATCGGGATATCTTTCACAAGTGTAAGAAATTTCGTCTTTTCTCGAGTGGAACGAAGCGGAAAAACATTTTTCGACATTTTTCGACATTTTTTTTCGGTGAGAAAATTGTAACTCTCTTAATTCCACAAATTTCATCATTAGAAAGATGTATGATATATTATTTTCAACTGTCAGTGAGGAAATCGTCACTCTCTAAATTGCACACATTCAATTATTGCAATGATGTTACTAAATTAGAAAAACTTCAAAAGTCACATACTTTAAGTGAGAACACACAAGAATTTTTGTCAGAACATTAGGTAAAAAATGTTAAAGTAGTTCCAGGGGAGCAGGGCTTTGAAAGCATTTACAATATGGTCCCAAGCAAAACAATGTTTCCCTGTGACAGCCGTCTTGGAAGAAATGCAAACCTACATTCGTAGAAATTTTTGTCCTGGATAAGCTAAAGAACAGGGTCATAAACTCGTAAATGGTGAGCAGATTTTCTTCAAAATTGCAGACTACGTAGATCTTGATAATCCCCCCTCCCCCATCTTCTAACATTTTCATTATAGTAGACGAAAAGTACTGGTAACAAAAAAAAAAACTGTAGGGAAAGGCCATTTCTAAAAGACAAGTCATCGGATATTGGATAGGTAGATACCATCATACCATCATGCTGATAATTGTTTCCACGTCAGATTTTGCTATATGTAACGGTTTTTGAGTAATTTGCATAAAGTGGGATATACCACATGGTCTTTTTTTTAGTAAAACTTACAAAGAAAGAGGAAAAAATCGGGATATAAAATAAAACATGCATTACACCCATTTATCGGTAATTTATGCTTCTTGCCTTTGATGTGTACTGACCGATAAAGTCCTTATCAACGTACTGGACCATATCAAAAATTTATTGGGTCAGTACGTATGATATGACATGCGCGAACCGAAGCGACGCTTATTAATCTGAATGTAAAGTCAACTAATGAATGAAAATTATTTGCGACAAAACAATTTTGAAATTGTTCGTTATTCAAACAGAAATACACGTTTCCCTATAATTTTTTATTGTATTTTATGAAAAATTCATACCTTGACACTGCGATAAAAACATGAATCGCTATGATGGTTTGCTTTCTTCCAATGAACTGTCGCCGAGTTTAAATGAAGACAAAGAGACGCCTACCCGTTACTACAAACCCTACAATCCTGAATTACGCAGGGTGTTTCAGTGACAAGAAAAGCGCCATGCCCAAATGACGGTCTGTCTTTGACAAATTAATCTTCTCGGGTGATGTCCACTTGAAGCAATAATTACTTACTATGTTGCGGCATTGATTGTATGTTGTTTCATACCAGCTGAATGAGGCTTTTCATCATTTGTTGCACTATTTCCAACGAAATTAAAATGACAAGACGTGTCTTGTTCAAACCGAACGTAACAGAAGGATGTGACGTTACACTACCCTGACGTCAACAAGAATTGTGCACAATACAGTTTACGCATGAATTATTCGCCAAAGAAAGTGTTCCCTTTATTTTTTCAAACTTAACAACGAAATTGCAACATTTGGAAATTCCCGATAAACAGAAAATAGGACTTTTTGTTTTTGATATGGACTTTATCACGGTAGCATATCAGGCTCGCCTTAGCGGGCTCACCTGATATACTACCGTGATAAAGTCCGTATCAAAAACAAAAAGTCCTATATTCTATATATACATCTATCTATGATAAGGTCATTCCAATTAAAATACAGTATAAATAGAATAACTGTGTATAGTTTTAAGATATTATAAGTATACAAAAGACGAAAAAGAAAAAAAATCGATTTTGCTTCCTGTACAACAGTTATCAAATTTAAACATTTAATGATCAAGCAACGGCAATAGGATATCGAAGAAAAAGTAAAGCAGTCACAGTGTGAACTATTAGGACTGACATCTGGAGCTCTCAAAGGGTAAGAATGTACTGTTGAGAACACAGCACATGTCACATTTTCAGTAAGTAAATTCAATGTTAAGTGAAAACCCCTTAACCCATGAGCATTTTTAGTTGACTGAAAATGTTTATTTTCATATATGACACCGACGCATCCTATCTTTCATTGATTGCATTGTAACGGCCATAGAATGTATTAAGTGACAAGGGTTTAACATAACACAAACTTCACAGCTTCTGGGATACTATGTTTGCTCTTTTAAAAATATCACCGTGTAAACTGCATACCAACAGAAACAGAAGAGGAAAAGTTCACCATGGGAAAGTTAAAACTATGATACAGATTTCAATCATCCATCTTCGTCAAGATTTGACTTAAAAAATCCTAAAATTTTGGATAAAAAACAGTCCATTATCCATGTAGCAAAAACTCTTGTAAACGGATTGGATTAAATCGTTTTGTTTTCTCTGTGTATTTATTTGCGAAAAGAATAATCTCAATAGGAACGAAGGAAAACATCAATTGAAACTAAAAGCAGCGGGCAGTTCCCATTGTTATACTTATTATATCTTAGAAAATAATGCGGTTTCTCAATCCGAGAAAAAGGTGTTGGGAAAAATTCTTACACCTTCTCAGCTGACTTCTCGTTTAACGGATGATGTGTATTTTTCTATTTAAAAAGGAATATTTTTGCTCTTCGTTTTTAGTTCAGCAGAAAAGAAATAACAGTTTATTTTGTGGTAAAGTTGTACAAAGAATAAATAGTCAAGTTTGAATGATATGGCAATAGGCGAGACCGCTTGAAAATTGGTATTTAAGAAGTCATCTTTTTTGCACAAAAAATACAATTTCCCTCGACAAATTATGAAACAATACGTCGTTTTCGAGATAAAGATCTACTACGGGACAACATACCTAATTTAGCACTTTGTCACGTGATAACTTGACGTCTTCCGCTTCGTACTTGTTGTAAATAACAATATCTTATTGGACAAGTTCCACTTATATAATGTTGTAAAAAGTTGTATTTTGTTCATTCTATTTTATTATGAAGCTTGAAGTTAAGAACCGCAGTAACATGACTGCACTGTCTGCAGGATAACACAAAATTTTTATATTTGGAAGTGAACTTCAATTCTGTGGCATTTGCGTCGATTGCACTGGAAAAACAAAAATCTTTAAAAAAAGTGTAAATAAAAATCACGTCATTAAAAACAAATACTCATCTTCACGGGGAAAGTAAAATTCCCTTATGTAACAAATTAGGTAGGCTTTCTGAGACGCATTGATGTTGTGTTTGTTGGAAATGTAATAAACCGGAAATGTGAGTGAACCTGAAAACGCCAGGAACGTTATAAAAGATGTTACGTCATTCCGGGAATGAAGGGATCTCGAAAACGACGTATACACTCAAACATTACATAAAAAGCAAAGCTCTTTGTTGAAAGCCTTCAAGATGAAGAACAACAACAGAAGCGTTGTTCCTTTGATTGGTTCTACAATGTATTTTAAGATATTTTGTCTCATGTTAATTCCATATCTTTTTATTGGTTACATAGGGAATTGAAGATGGTCACCAAACATAAAAGTATTTTTAACAAAAGGGGTGGTATTGGAGCTGAAACATAAAATCGAATATGAATACTAAGACGTCACTTCAATCATCTTAAATACATTAATTTATGGACTGATAGCCATTCTAAATATCAGGTTAAGTATATTGTCGAAATAAATCGAAATTTACAATAAATTCGACATTTTTGTGTTTGACTGTAGTTTTTTGTGCAAATTTGTAAATATCTTGATGATAAGGGCATGTTAAGGGACATTTTTAAACCGAAAAAAGTCCTTATTTGTTTTTTTTTTTTTTTTTTTTTTTTTTTGCAAAGTCCTTTTAAGACGATCGATATTTGAACTTAAGAATACTGAACTTTGTATTCCTTACTATGGCTAGACGTCTTTTGTTATTGCCAGCTTTCATTAACACATTTAGTATTCTTTCAAAACATGCTATGGTTATTCTTGAAAGTTCAACGTCAATGTCAGTTGCTAGAGGAAAGATGAAGAATATGGATGTCAAAGGTATTTTATCTTAATTAACTTATATAAATTCCATTATTTAATACATGAAAATTACATAAATGGCATATGAGCAATATATGATGATAATTTGATTTTTATTCCACCTTTTAATTTAACTATTCAAAATTGAACTGTTTCTTTTTTCTACAAAATATCATTTTTATTCTTGTCTGTTCAAGTTGAAAATTGAACTAAGTGCATTTATTTTTACCAAATATAATTTGATTCATTTACTGAATTGATCCTTTTGATCCTTGACTATTCAAACATTTCATTAGCTTTTCTTTAATGAAAGAGTATGATGCGATCAAGTTATTATTTTGATCTTGCTTAATCTTAAATATTCACATTCAAATCTACAAAATATTATTTAATTCAATTATTGAACTTATGTTTTCATACCCAAAATTGAATTGAGGATTCATTTTTTTCTACAAAGTTTATTTAAATTCAGTTGTTGATTTCATTTTTAAATTCTATACTATTTATTTCAGTCTTTTTATTAAGTCGCCCAGACGAAGTTTGGCGACTTATTGTTTTTGCTCCGTTTCTTATTATTAAGTCGCCCAAACGAAGTTTGGCGACTTATTGTTTTTGCTCCGTTTCTTATTAAGTCTCTCAAACGAAGTTGGGAGGCTTATTGTTTTTGTTGCGTTTCTTATTATTATTCCGATTTCTTTCTTTCTTCTCGTCTCCATGAACTTGTCCGAACGAGATCTCAGAGACCATTACACTTCCAAACTTTGTAGGATGTTGGCCCCATGTATCTAGTTGTGCATAAAACAAAAATTTTTCCAAACAGGGTTCATTAAGGGTACATTTGGGGGCTCACAAAAGAGGTGGGGTCGCCAATGTTAACCCTATGGGAAAATGAAGTTTTGGATATTTTTCAACTTATTTCTCACAGTATCTCAAAAACTTTTAATACTAGCTACATGAAACTTCATAGGAAAGGTGTTTGTAATCTAAGAAAGGGTACTACAGCATTGGAAATTTCAAAATAATTTCGGTTGTCATGGAAACCAAACCAAATAATGGAAATTTTGAGAAAATAGTAGTTTTTGCTAATGATTATATTTTGATTACATATTAAATATGTTATAAGGGGAACCCCTATCCAATTCTATGGAAGGATGTCTGAAATTGGCTTATATGGACAAAAGAGCATTTGGTTGCCATGAAAACAAAACCAAAAACTTTTTTATTTGGAAAATCCGGTTTTCTGATTAAAAAGAAGGAATTTTGAGAATTTTGCATTACATGGGTTATAAGGGGAACCCCTGCCCAAATTTTTTTTGGGGGGAAGGGTCTGAAATTGTGCGTAATGACAAAAGAGCATTTGGTTGCCATGGAAACAAAACCAGAACTTTATTTTTTTTTGTTATTTTTTTTTTTTTTTGGAAAATAGGGTTTTCTGATAAAAAAGAAGGAATTTGTAAAATATGCATTATATAGGTTATAAGGGGAACCCCTGCCCAAATTTTTTTGGGAAAGTGTCTGAAATTATGTGAAATGACAAAAGAGCATTGATTTGGTTGCCATGGAAACAAAACCAGAAACTTATTTTTTGGAAAAATTGGGTTTTCTAATAAAAAAAGAACAAATTTTGAGAAATATGTATTACAAA
Organism: Modiolus philippinarum; assembly: GCA_002080025.1. Taxonomy (NCBI): domain Eukaryota; kingdom Metazoa; phylum Mollusca; class Bivalvia; order Mytilida; family Modiolidae; genus Modiolus; species Modiolus philippinarum. The sequence continues at coordinate 13,116 of MJUU01048713.1, read as the reverse complement.
GGTATTAAGGTGAACCCCTGCCCAAATTTTTTTGGGAAAGTGTCTGAAATTATGTGTAATGGACAAAAGAGCATTTGGTTGCCATGGAAACAAAACCAGAACCTTATTTCTTTGGAAAAATTAGGTTTTCTGATAAAAAAGAAGGAATTCTGAGAAATATGTATTACATAGCTTATAAGGGGAACCCCTGCCCCAATTTTTTTTGAAAGGGTCTGAAATTGAAAGTTATGGTCAAAAGAGCATTTAGTTGCAATAGAAACAAAACCAGACACTTATCTTTTCTTTTAATCTGGTTTTTTGATAAAAAAGAAGGAATTTTGAGAAATATGTATTACAAAGGTATTAAGGTGAACCCCTGACCAAATTTTTTTGGGGAAATGGACTAAAATTGTGTGAAATGACAAAAGAGCATTTGGGTGCCATAGAAACAAAACCAAAACCTTATTCTTTTTTTTGGAAAAATTGGGTTTTCGGATAAAAAAGAAGGAATTTTGAGAAATGTATATGACATAGGTTATAAGGGGGACCCCTGCCCAAATTTTCTTTGGAAAGAGGTCTGAACTTGGGTGTGATGGACAAAGAGCATTTGGTTGCCATGGAAACAAAGTAAAATTTATTTTTTTTAAAAATCTGGTTTTCTGATAAAAAAGAAGGAATTTTGAGGAATATATATTATAAAGGTTATAAAGGGAACCCCTGCCCAAATTTTCTTTGGACAGAGGTCTGAAATAGGGTGTAAAGGACAAATAGCATTTGGTTGCCATAGAAACAAAACCAGAAATTTATTTTTTTTAAAATCAGGTTATCTGATAAAAAAGAAGGAATTTTGAGAAATATGTATTACATAGCTTAAAAGGGGAACCCCTGCCCAATTTTTTTTAAGGGTTTGAAATTTGATGTTATGGTCAAAAGAGCATTTGGTTCATGGAAACAAAACCAGAAACTAACTTTTTTGAAAAATTTGTTTTTTTATAAAAAAGAAGGAATTTTGAGAAATATGTATTACATAGGTATTAAGGGGAACCCCAGTCCATTTTTGGGGGGTGGAGGGTCTGAAATAATGCATAATGACAAAAGAGCATTTGGTTGCCATGAAACAAAATCAGAACCTTATTTTTTTTTTAAAAAATTGGGTTTTCTGATAAAAAAGAAGAAATTTTGAGAAATATGTATGACATAGTTATTAAGGGGAATCCCTGCCCAATTTTTTTTCTGCAGGGAGTCTCATAATGCCTTGAAATCTGATATGGGAGTTCGTTTGGGAGACTTTTATGTTTCGCTTGCGAACACAGTTATCGCTTGTCATTATTAAGTCTCCTAAACGATGTTTATTATTATTCTTCTTCCGTTTTCCGCCGCGACTTTGTCCGCCAAATTTCTCGGACACTAGTGATCCAATCTTGATGAAACTTCACAGGATTAAGGAACCCCATCCCAAGATGTGCACTCAAGTCTTGGAATTTTCAAAATGGCGCCGGTTACCATGAAAACACCCCAAAAAGGCGGGAATATCAAAGTGCACAGAATTGAATGAAATTTTATAGGAAGCTTGTCTAACATGTGTAGAATTGGGTTCCGGTGTACAAGACTTCAAAATGCCAACCGGTACCATGGAAATGGTAAAAAAGGCGGGGAAATCAAAGTGCTCGGGTATGGATGAAATTTTACAGGAAGGTTGCCTAACATGTGAAGATTTGGGTTCCGGTCTCCAAGACTTCAAATTTGTGACCGTTTCCATGGAAACTGTTAAAAGGCCGGAAAAGCCAAAGTTCTCAGATTTAAATGAAATTTGACAGGAAGGTTGTTTTAAATCTGTGGATCTCATCTTAAGCCTTTGAATTTGGACATGAGAGTTCGTTTTGGAGACTTCTTGTGTTTGCATCCAAACACATTAATACTAGTTATGGCTCTTAAACGAAGTTTGTGGAGACATATTGTTTTTGCTCCGTTTCTTATTATTAAGTCTCCCAAGGAAGTTTGGGGAGACTTATTGTTTTTACTCAATTCTTATTATTATGTCGCCCCAGACGTAGTCGGGACGACATATTGTTTTTTGTCCGTTTCTTTATTAAGTCTCCCAAACGGAGTTTGGGGAGACTTATTGTTTTACTGCCGTTTCTTATTATTATTATTATTCTTATTATTATTATTATTATTATTATTCCGACTTCTTCGCCACTGAACTTGTCCGGAAGTTTTCTCGGAGAATATTGGTCTGATCTTTATGAAACTTCACAGGATGATAGATACCCATGCCGCAGGGTGCACTTGGGTCTTGAAATTTTCAAAATGGCCGCCGTTGCCATGGAAACGGAAAAAAGGCGGGAAAATTAAAAGTGCTCAAAATTGAACGAAACTTCACAAAAAGGATGTATACAAATAGTGGAACACATTTTTGGGCCAAAAAAATTCAAAATGGCCGCCGTTGCCATGGAAATGGAAAAAAGGCGGGAAAATTGAAAGTGCTCCAAATTGGTTGAAATTTCACAGATGTGTTGTCAAGATTGTGCTGAACTCAAATAAAAAGCCATCTCCTGTGTCCATGGGAGGTTTGGGAGACTTTTATGTTTGTATCCAAACATAGGAACACTAGTTATTATTATTATTATTATTCTTTCTTCCACCTCTTTTTGTCCGGGAGATTTCTCAAAGATGCCTGGACAGAATTCAATCATACTTGGTACAAAGTTGGAACACTATCTGAAGTTGTGCAATCAAGAAAAAATTTCCTCAAATTTGCCGCCATTTCCAAGATGGCCGCACGAATACGAAAAATTCGAATTCGGTCCAATTTCAACTAAAATTGATATTTTTCTCAATGATGCATGGACAGATTTCAATCATATTTGGTACAAAGTTGGATCACCTTGAGGAGATGTGCATGCACCGGAAAAAATTTTCAAAATGGCCGCCATTTCCAAGACGGCTGCCAAAATACGTCAAAATTTCAACATTGTCGGATTTCAATGAAAATTGATTTCTAGGTAGATTTTGACGCTGCGAACAACATGGAATCATCGAATTGGCTGCCAGGGGCGACATCACCTATTGCTTGCAATTGCAAATCTAGTTATGTCACCCCAGACTTTGTCAGGGTGACATGTTGTTATTCTGCGTTTCTTCTGATTATTAGTATTATTATTCTTCTTCCAATAAATTTTGTCCGCAGGATTATTTTGAAATGCCTCGAAGTAAAGGAATGAAACTTGGCATGAAGGAAGATCAGCATAAGGAGTTGTGCTTTCCGTGAAAAAGATTTTCAAAATGGCCGCCATTTCCAAGATGGCGGCCAATTTACGTCGGAATTTTGACTTTGTCGGATTTCAATGAAATTTGATTTCTAGGTAGATTTTGACGTTGCGAACAACATGGGATCGTCTAGTGAGGAGTCTGGGGTGACATCAGCTATTGCTTGCAATTGCAAATCTAGTTATTCTTGTTCTTCTTCTCGTCTTTCCGCCAACATTTTGTCCACGCATTTTCTCAGAGACTTCTGCTCGGTTCTTGGCCAAACTTCATAGGAAGATGGAACCTCATGTGAGGATTTGCAATCCGGTCTTTGAATTTTCAAAATGGCGCCGGTTGCCATGGAAATGGCAAAAAAGGCGGTAAAAACAAAGTGCTCAAAATTGGATGAAACTTAACAGGAAGGTTGCTTAGAACATGGGGAATAAGGTTCCGGTCTCCAAGACTTCAAAATGGCAACCGTTTCCGTGGAAACGGCAAAAAAGGGCGGGAAAATCAAAGTGCTCGGATTTGGATGAAACTTTACAGGAAGGTTGCTTAGGACATGAGGAATTGGCCCCTGGTCTCCAAGACTTCAAAATGGCGACCGTTGCCATGGAAACGGAAAAAAGGCGGGAAAATTCAAAATGCTCAGAATTTAGAAAACTCAGAAAACTCAGACAGGTTGCATAGGCTGTGTGGGAGGGATTTGTAGCCCTTATTTCTGATTTGGGAGTTCGTTTGGGAGACTTTTGTATCAGCATCCTGATACAATTATAAATTTTTATTATTATTATTCTTATTATTCTTCCGCTTTCCGCCCTGATATTTGTCCGGCACTTTTCTTGGAGACCGTAAGCCGTACGGTATTGAAACTTGGTAGGAAGTTGGAACCCCATCTGGAATTGTGCGGTTGACCTCCGGAATTTCCAAAATGGCGACCGTTGCCATGGAAACAAAATAGGCGGGAAAAGTGCTCCGATATGGATGAAAAGTGACACAGGGGTTGCTTATAATGTGTGGAATTGATTTCTGGTGTCAGAATTTCCAAAATAGCAACCGTTGCCATGGAAACCGAAAAAAGGCGGGAAAATTCAAAGTGCTCCGATTTAAATGAAAATTGACACAGAGGTTGTCTATGATGTGTGGAATTGAATACCGGTGGCAGGATTTCCAAAATGGCGACCGTTGCCATGGAAACCGAAAAAAGGCAGGAAAATCGAAAGTGCTCCAATTTTGATGAATTTTTCTGCAGAGGCTGCCATTGGTGTGACAAACTAGGTCCATGGGGGTTGGGGAGCCATTCTATGATCCACAAGATCATAATCATGTCTTGTCATTAAGTCTCCGAAACGAAGTTGGGAGACTTATTGTTTTTGTTGCGTTTCTTCTTATTATTATTCCGCTTTCTTTCTTTATTCTCGTCCGGATGAACTTGTCCGAACCAGATCTCAGTGACTATTTGACCTAGAAATTTAAAACTTTGCGGATGTTGGCCCCATATATCTTGTTGTGCCTAAAGCAAAAATTTTTCCAAAGGGGGTTTATTAAGGGTACATTTAGGGGACTCAAAAAGGGGTGGGGTCTGCAATGTTAACCCTATGGGAAAATGAAATTTTGGATATTTTTCACGCTATTTCTCACTGCATCTCAAAAACTTTAATACTAGCTTCATGAAACTCCTTAGGAAAGGTGTTTGTAATGTAAGAAAGGGTTCTACAGCATTGGAACTTTCAAAATAATTTTGGTTGTCATGGAAACCAAAAAAAAAAATGGAAATTTTGAGAAAATAGTAGTTTATGCTAATGATTATATTTTGATTACAGCAATACATATCACATATGTTATAAGGGGAACCCCTGCCCAAATTTTCTTTGGAAAGAGGTCTGAAATTGGGTTTAATGGACAAAAGAGCATTTGATTGTCATGGAAACAAAACCAGAAACTTATTTTTTTTGAAAAATCAGGTTTTATTATAAAAAAGAAGGAATTTTGAGAAATATGTATTAAATAGCATATAAGGGGAACTCCTGTCCAATTTTTTTTTTGGGGAAAGGGTCTGAAATTGGGTCTAATGGACAAAAGAGCACTTGTTTGCCATGGAAACAAAACCAGAAACATATTTTTTTGTAGAAAAATTGAGTTTTCTGATAAAAAATAGGAATTTTGAGAAATATGTATTACATAGGTTATAAGGGGAACCCCTGCCCAAATTTTTTTTTAAAGGGTCTAAAATTAGGTGTAATGGAGTAAAAAGCACTTGTTTGCCATGGAAACATAACCAGGAACATATTTTTTGTAGAAAAATTTAGTTTTCTGATAAAAAATAGGAATTTTGAGAAATATGTATTACATAGGTTATAAGGGGAACCCCTGCCAAAATTTTTTTGGAAAGGGTCTGAAATTGGGTGTAATGGACAAAAGAGCACTTGTTTGCCATGGAAACAAAACCAGAAACATATTTTTTGTAGAAAAATTGAGTTTTCTGATAAAAAATAAGAATTTTGAGAAATTAATTGACAAAAGAGTACTTGTTTGCCATGGAAACAAAACCAGAAACATATTTTTTGTAGAAAAATTGAGTTTTCTGATAAAAAATAAGAATTTTGAGAAATATGTATTACATAAGGTTATAAGAGGAACCCCCGGCCCAATTTTTTTTCTTGAGGGAGTCTCGTAATGCCTTGAAATCTGATATTGGAGTTCGTTTGGGAGACTTTTGTGTTTCGCTTGCGAACACAGTTATCACTTGTTATTATTCTTCCTCTCTTTTCTTCCGCCGTGAACTTGTCCACCTGATTTCTCGAAGACCGATGGTCCAATCTTAACTAAACTTCATAGGAAGATGGAACCTTATCCCGAGATGTGCTTTTTGGTCTTGAAATTTTCAAAATGGCCGCCGTTGTCATGGAAACTGAAAAAAAGGCGGGAAAATTAAAAGTGCTCCAAATTGCATGAAATTTTACAGGAAGGTTGTATAGGAACTGTAAAACATATTTTAAGGTTGAAAATTTTCAAAATGGCCGTCGTTGCAATGGAAACTGAAAAAAGGCGGGAAAGTTCAAATTTTTCAAACTGCTTGAAATTTTACATAATGGTTGTATAGAAGGTGTAGAACTAATTTTGAGAGTTAGAATTTGCTGGGATGCTGATCAATGGAAGGTTTGGGCGACTTTTGTGTTTCGCTTTGCGAACACAGTTATTACTTGTTATTTTTATTCTTCCTCTTTTTCTTCCGCCGTGAACTTGTCCTACCAAATTCCCAGACTATTGGTCCAATCTTAACCAAACTTTACAGGAAGATGGAACCCCATCCCAAAAGGTGCAGTGAGGTCTTGGAATTTTCAAAATGGCCGCCGTTTCCATGGAAACTGAAAAAAGGCGGGAAAATTCAAAGTGCTCCAAATTGCATAAAATTTTATAGGAAGGTTGGTTAGGAAGTGTAGAACATATCTTGAGGTCGAAAATTTTCAAAATAGCGGCCGTGGCCACAGAAACTGGAAAAAGGCGGGAAAAATGGAAAAAAGCTCCAAATTGCATGAAAATTTACCGAAATGTTATGTAAGAATTGTAGAACATATTTTGAGGTTGGAAATTTCAAAATGGTAGCCGTGGTTATGGAAACTGAAAAAGGGCGGGAAAATTCAAAGTTTATCAAAATGCATAAAATCTTACAGAATCGTCGTATGGAAAGAACGGAACTAATTTTGGAATCAAAAATTGCAAGGATGCTGATCAATGGGGGGTTGGGCGACTTTTGTGTTTCGCTTGCGAACACAATTATTACTTGTTTTAATCAAATTTTTGAAACAAAGAAATAATGACGATTATGACTTTAGATAATTACTTGAAATATTAAGCTATGAAAAAAAAAATAGAAACGTATAAATGCTTGAAAAAATTGGCATCGCGACAAGTTTAAAATTAGAGACCTACAATGATGCCTCAATATTTTTTATTGTTTCCATTTATTATTTCGATTTTTTTCATTTCTTATGCAAGACACAAAGAAAAACAAGGAGAATTTAGACCAAAGACTTGTATTTTTGCCAAATACCCCGACGTTCATGATATATCTGTTTATTACACCGAATGTCTCAATCATTAAAGCGCACAGATGATTACGGGACAAATACCACGGTGAAGGGATATTAGCCAAAAAATACACTGGGTATTAACCAATCAGAATGCAGCTTACTTACAAAAGGTGTAATTATTATTACTATTTACCTATTGAACTTTTCATTAAGCTACCATGTTCATGTGTTTTGAAAAGATCACTTCAGTAAAAAAAATAAAATATTACCGCCGTTGGTTTGTTGGGTATTCACATGGGTGTCCATTAGTTTCGTTAATTAGCTCACCTGGCCAATAGGACCAGGTGAGCTTTTGACATCACTTTGCGTGTGTCGTTATTCCGTAGTCTGTCAACAATTTCAAAAACCTCCTCACTTGAAACCATTGAACCAAATGAGACCAAAGCTGAAATGATTCATCAACAGGGTATGGTTTCCCATAATTGCGCTTTTTTTAGTTCGCTGGCCAAACAACATTGCAAAAAACATGGAGTAAAATTGCTGTTTTTTGCATATTAACTTCAAAACCCTTACAAATATTTAAAATCTGACAATGTGTAAAATGTGTAGCATTATTAGATTTACCTCTCCTGAAATTTTGAAGAAAATCCGAAAACTCGTTTTTCCACTAAATTTTCAATTTTTTTCCTACTTTTTGTCAAATATATCGTAAATGATAGAAGGTAGAGATAAAATTAAAATAGGAAAAATGATAAGCATAGTCATATCTGCTGATCCAGCAATTTTTAAGAATATCTGTACATTCTTATTGACCTTTTACCAGAATCATCACCGGGGTATGCACTTTTGAAAGTATGTTCGATTAGTTGGCTGATCAAACAAAATGGCCGCAATTGCTAAAAATAGAACATAGGGGTAAATTGCAGTTTTTTCCAATAACTCAAAAACCGTTACAGATATAAAAATCCTACCGGGTAAAAACGATCAGCATGATAAGATTAACCTACCATGCAATTTTGAAGAAAATCTGAAACCCATCTCGGAGTTATAGCCCCTTTACCGTAAAATTTTAAAATTTGTTTGCATTTTTTATATTTTAGTTCAAAAACACTTTATCCAAGTTGCGAATCGACAAATATGTTTCTACCGGTCTTGTCATGATTTTGTACCGTAAGTTCATATTTTTTTTTTCATTTTACGTCAAATAAATAGCATTGTAATGTAAAAACGTCGATTTTAGTCCTTTTTGGGTCAGTTTTGCTAGTCGTACTATAACCTAGTATACATGTGTGGCGGTATAAATTTTATTGACAGTTAAGCGGTCATTTCATAATAAAAGCGATATTTAACCAAAGAAAAGATCGTACGATAGTTTATAAGCAAATGGGTAAGTATATAATGTTATATGGATAGGTACAAACATGTTGTATTATTAGAACGGTTGATACTTTCAGTTTGTCATAAAAAGGCATTTATTATTTCGGCGTTGTTGTTTTCACGGTTACTTATTTTCACCGTACCAGTTGTATGCCATGCTAATCTTTCTACCGTAAGGGCTACCATTCTCTACCATTTTCTACATCAGGTGGTACTATTTTTCCCGTCAGAAGAATGTACAGAAATACCTTAAAAACAAATTGTAGGTAATGACGAGATTTAGAAACAAGAGTACTTGTAATATTATTATAATATTGCCGTTTTAACATGAATATTAATTTTTTACCCAATATTTCAGCCTGAAATTGGTAAAACATACATAACTCCACATGATTTTTGTTAATGAAGGAAAAACATCGTAAGATATGAAATGTGAATGAATATGTACTAGCTTTACCTTTATATTTCATAAAGTTCAAAACATTCGCTTGAATCTTCAGAACAAAAAAAAAAGACTAAGTATTCAATATTAACTTTTGCGTTCCGTTAGTCCCCTGTTTAATTGTGTATAGTAGTGCAATTTATTATATTTGAATGACATGGCTCAATTCAATAATGACAACCAAAGGGGGCGGTTGTGTCTAATCTGTGTGGACTGGAAACGTCAAATAATACCAGTGTGCAATTTACAGATTTTACATCTGCATCGAGAGAGCTACGACATTTCACCACCCGGAGTCCTGATAGTTAAATTTTTAGATTGTTTAAATACGAGGATTGCCGTGGGAACGTTTTCAATATCTCAAAATAAACCTATATAGAATAAAGAAGTGTGGTATTTTACGGGATACATTAATTTTGTGAAATATGTTTCTCATATTTTGATTTTAAGTCAAAACTCGATAAAGGCATGACTTTTTTCGGTAGATCCGAAATAACTTTGTTCTATGAACGTGAAGTTAGGAGGCATAGACGCCTATTCTTAAATATGTTGTCTACTTCCAACATTTCTCTGGTAGGGACATTAAAATTAATGTTTTATTTAAAAAAAAATAATTACTTCCCGGACTCTCTGTTTAAAACCGGATCTGTATTTTTTTCAGACCGGACAAAAAAAAAAAGAATAAAAAAATAATAAAAAAAAGATAATAAATAAATGAATAAATAAAAACGGAAACTTTTTCCTTAAATAAATTAAATCCAGTCCTACACACACATTTTGCAATAATACTATATTTCATTAAACAAGACTTTCCGCTTCAACACTACCATTTACGTTAAAAATAAGTTTCAAATTTGATGTTCCTGCTCTATGCTTTTTTTTTGGTACAACAACATTACGTGACCTCAATTGCATGATCCAGTGACCACGTTAAGTTTATCTCATCTATTTCTCAATAACTATAAGAGGTAGGCCAATAAATACTATCATTATAAATAACATAATACAGAATCAATTATATTGGTTGATACATAGTCACACGACATGAAATAATGTAGATATTGTTTTTTCTTAATTGTTGCAATCGTTAAATAATCCTGTTATTCACTGATGAATATAACCAGAAAATAACAACGCCCATGGAATAACCCTATTTTTCACCGGTGAATAATTCCAGAAAATTTCATCGTCGGTGAATAATTACCCTATTATTTACCAGTGAATAACCTCACAAAGTTACGACGTCTGTTGAATAAATCTCTTACGTAACCATGTCCAGTGAAAAAGATTTTAGATTTTTATGGTTTTATTTTGTTCAAAATTTGAAAATTGAAATAACATTTTCAATTTGTGTCCTGTATAATAAAACAATTACGGCCCATGGAATAGGCGAATATCCCGATTTATTTAACTGAACTGAAGGGCTACTTTGAGATATTCACCTCTTCGTTCCGTAGGCCGTTACTGTATAATATAAATTTCACATTACATGTTAGTCTGGTATATAATTTTTGTTCTTGGCCTCAATTTCAGGTTCTAATGGCCACGTTAATTTTCTCTGATTTAATCCATTTCTCAATAACTATAAGTGGTAGGTCCATAATACTTTGTATGTAGGTTGTACTTTGGTAGAATATGTCAGATCGGCAGGTGACTTTTGTTCCTGACCTCAATTTCATTATCTAATTAGCATATTAATTTTCTCAGTATCCGTTAATGGTAGTTCAACGATATTTTGCATATGGGTTGGTCTTTGGTAGTGCATGACAGTGTGCCATATGACTTATGCCTGTGACCTCAATATCAAAGTCTACTCAGCATGTCTGGTTTCTCATAGATGAAAGGTATTTGTTATGTTGGTTGGTCTTGGGTAGTACATATACACCTGCCATATAGCTTATGTCAGTGACCTGAATTTCAAAGTCTATTGAGCATTTTTTTTAGTTTTCTGATAAGGTCAGTTTAATTTCACGTCAACTTTGAGGCTGGACGAGCAAGACATCTGTTGGGGTCCACACTTGCTTTGGCAATTGACATGGGTTTATCTTCATGAGTATATATATAGCAAAGTAAATAACATCAGTGAAGGTGGTACTCTTAAATGCACAATGATTACGATTGAAGTTGTCCATGACAGAGAAATGCAACAAAATGAATGACTAGTCCAATTCAAGAAATCGTTTTTGTTGTCGTATGAATTTCCATATAAAAAATTATGCAGAAACACTGTCGTATTATATTTGGAAATGGTAAATAGTTCCCTTTCAACATATTTTTCAATTATTATCGGTATTAAAGCGATAGATCATTAGATGTTATCTCTTTTTAACTTTCTGAAAATCTTTAACAATAGACATGTACAAAGTGTACAGAAATGAACCAACGATAGAAGGAACTTAATTGGTATGACAAAGAACTGAATCAAATAATGAAATCAAAGCGTCAGAAAATGTAAACTTATCATGCATTCTTTAAATGATATATGGAGAAAACAATCGTAAAACGATATTAAACGATGTTTCATATAGATTTCAAGTTGAATGGTATCGATAAAAAATAGTAGCATTGTATCGATAGTTACGTTAGAAAAAAGTAGCACTAATGGAGAAAAATTGTAACAATTACGGAGAAAAGGCGTAGCATCCATTATGTCAATTAATGTAACATGTAATTAAACTTATACTGATATTATTACTGATAGCTGTGTTACTTTTCAAAAATTCTTAAAAACATCTAAAATCGTAGGATTACAGAAGTGGATGGGGATTACAAAAGTGGTTAGGGATTACAAAAGTGGTTGATAAGAATTCTTAGTCAACCAATTTTGAAATCTCAAACACTTTTGTAATCCCTCATTCAACTCAAAGAGTTTCATCAAAAAAATGTTGATCTTTCCTTAAAGTGATATTTTACAGTAAAACCTGTACTTTTGAATCCAAATTATGTTGAAAAAAAATCTTAAGAAAGATGGATTACAAAAGTGGTTAGGGATTACAAAAGTGGTTGATAAGACATTTAGTCCAACCACTTTTGTAACCCAAAACCACATTTGTAATCAAGGGATTACAAAAGTGGTTGGGATTACAAAAGTGGTTGTAACATTCTTATCAACCACTTTTGTAATCCCTAACCACTTTTGTAATCCCCAACCACTTCTGTAATCCTACGATTTTAGATGTTTTTAAGAATTTTTTAAATCAAAGAGAACCACTGTCACTTTGAGTAAAAACCAAGATTTTTTATCACACTCTTTGAGTTGAATGAGGGATTACAAAAGTGGTTGAGATTTCAAAAGTGGTTGACTAAGAATTTTTATCAACCACTTTTGTAATCCCTAGCCACTTTTGTAATCCCTTACCACTTTGTAATCCTGTTTTAGAATTTTTGAAATCAAGGAGAACCACTTGTCACTTTGAGTAAAAACCAAGATTTGTTATGAAACTTTTTGAGTTGAATAAGGGATTACAAGTTAAGTGGTTGAGATTTCAAAAGTGGTTGACTAAGAAATTTTTTCAATCACTTTTCTAATCCCTAACCTCTTTTGTAATCCCTAATCACTCTTGTAATCCTACGATTGCAAATGTGGTTTAGAATTTTTGAAATCGAGAACCACTGTCATTTTGAGTAAAAATTAAGATTTTTTT
>MJUU01048711.1:3166-21935 GCA_002080025.1 Modiolus philippinarum | reverse complement strand
ATAAAATAATAAAGTGTTTGAAAAAAGTTGAACGGCTCGAATTTATAGGAGTGGCCAGTTTGATATATTTACCCTGCGACATAAAAAAGTCATTAATGAGATCATTTCTGAATATTCTATTACAAACAATGATGAAACCGCTGATATTGAATTTTCAATTAGCCATAAACTTCTCTGGGACATGATGAAGATGAAGATAAGGGGGATGACCATTTCATATACTTCACATTTGAAAAGGGAAAGGGAGGAATAGGAGAATAGATTGGAGGTGCTGTTAAAACAAAAACAATCAGAATATGATATGAATACTGATAATACTCAGGTTTATGATGAAATAAAGGAGATTGAAAAAAAACTTCAGGAGAGCAGAGAATATAAAATTCAAGGAGTTATAGCAAGGGCAAAAGCAAAGTGGAGAGCAGAAGGGGAGAAAAGTTCTAGATATTTCTGTAATTTAGAAAAACGTCACTACATAGAAAAAATGATTCCAAAACTTATCTCTGATGATAATTCAGAAATTACCGATATAAAATCTATTATTTCAGAACAGGTTAAATTTTATGAAAAATTTAACAGCACCTCCAATCCCCATTTAGATGAGTCTCATAAAACATTATTTTTTTATGATAATTACCCTTTTATAAAAAAGCTAGATGAGGATCAGAAATATGTGTGTGAAGGATTATTAACATACCAGGAATGTCTCTTTGCAGTAAAAAATATGAAAAATAATCGGTCACCTGGTTTAGATGGTTTTACATCAGAGTTTTATAAATTTTTTTTGGAATGACTGTCACATTTATTTAATAAATAGTTTAAATGAGGGATATCAAAAAGGGGAATTATCAGTAAGTCAAAGACAAGGTGTTATAATTTGTATACCAAAAGATGATAAATGTAAATATTATTTAAAAAATTGGAGACCCATTACTTTACTTAATTGTGATGTAAAAATTGGATCTGCAGCCATTGCTAATAGAATTAATCCTGTTTTGCAAACAATAATTAGTGACACTCAAAAAGGATTCCTAAAAGGTCGTTACATTGGTAAGTGCACGCGTACTATTCTAGAAATTTTAGAAACTACAGAAGAGGAAGACATTCCTGGATTATTACTTCTTTTAGATTTTGAAAAAGCATTCGATTCTATAGAATGGTCATTTATACAAAGTACATTACAGTTTTATGGGTTTGGCGAAAATCTTTGTAAATGGGTTAAAAATCATGAGTTGTATATCGAATAATGGTCATTGCTCAGAATTCTTCAATTTGGGAAGAGGTGTGCGACAGGGGGATCCTCTGTCTCCTTACTTATTTATTTTGGTCTTGGAACTTTTGAGTTGTTCTCTTAAAAATGATCCTAATATTAATGGGATCAAAATTAATGACTCTGAATTCTTACTGAGTCAATATGCCGATGATTCGTCATTGACTTTAGATGACAGTCCTGATTCATTAAAGCAAACTCTGTATACATTACATAAATTTGCTCAATATGCTGGTCTGAGAATAAACCTAGATAAGACCCAAGCGATATGGATAGGCTCAAGATTCGGAAGTACGGATGTAATGTTTCCTGAAAAAAATCTATTTTGGAATCATACAGGGAAATTTAAACTTTTGGGAATTAACTATGATTTGACAAAACAGGATAAAACTTTACAAAATTTTCATGACAAAATTCTGTCTGTTAAGAAATTGTTAAACAATTGGATATATCGAGAGTTAACATTTATGGGAAAAGTCACGGCTATCAAATCTCTGGCATTACCGATCTTAATTCAGTTGTGTACTGTTTTACCAAACCCTCCAGATTACAGTTTTGAAGATATACAAAAGACCTTTTTTAACTTCTTTTAGCATGGAAAGACGGATCGCATAAAAAGAAATGTCCTAATTAATGACTATTGCGAGGGAGGATTGAAAGTCCCACATGTCAAATCATTTGCTATTCATTGAAGATGTCATGGTTTAATAAATTACTTGATCCTTTAAATTTTTCTCCCTGGAAAATTCTTATTACTAATAATATAAGAAAAATATGGAGGTGAAAAAGTATTTTTGTTGAATAAAGATGGTATCCAGAGGGTTGCTAATTCTTTAAATCCTTTTTGACGAGATATCCTGTTGAATTGGTTAAAATTAAAGGAAACACAATCCACTGAACAAAGTATCTTGAGTCAACCCATATGGTTCAATCAAAATATTGTTATAAATAAAAAGATATGTTTTTATCACAAATGGTGTGAGAAGGACATATATTTTGTCAACGATCTTGTTGATGATAATATCAGATTTTTGAGTTATGAGCAGTTCAAAGAAAAATATAACTTGCATTGCCCATACCTTGAATATTATGGAATAATCCATTCAATTCCAAAAGAATGGAAAGAAAAAATGAAAAATGAAAACAAATTGACAACGGTTGAAGATGACAGGTTAAACAAGATAAAATTGAATCCCAAAATTTGTAAATTGATTTACAGCAATTTCGTGACAGGATATGCAGAAGAACCACTAAAAATAAAAAATAAGTGGGAGTTAGAACTAGATCTTTCTGTTGATAATTGGAGTTATATTTTTGGTCTTCTTTTAAGGTTTCTAAAAATAACAAATTGAGTATGTTGCAGTTCAAAATTATACACAGAATTATCGCAACAAATTCCTTTTTATCTAAATGCAAGTTAAAGGAAACTGAACTTTGCAGCTTCTGTGGTGAATTTAAAGAAAGTATTTTACATCTTTTTTGGACATGCAACACAGTTATAAATATTTGGCTTTCTCTACATAATTGGTTCTCTGAAAAAGGTATTCAATTTCCATTTAATCCCGTAGAAATTATATTTGGTTGCCATTCTGAAAATTCAAACATGGCAATTGACAATATTCTTTTGATTGTCAATTACTACATTTATACATGTAAGTTGAAATGCTTAAAACCTAATTTAGTATCTATTAAAGAACAAATCAAAAAGGAAATATTAGTTGAAAAGATGGCCAGTTCCCTTTTCTCGGTTGCAAGAAGAGAGACTGTAGAAAGTAAATGGAGAATTATATCTGCTGCACTTGAGGATTGAACACACAATTAAATCATATATATAATTGTCAATGTTATTGAAATATAAATACATGATATTACTATTCATTAACATGATTATATATGTATTTTTCTTCAATGTATACTTACTTTGTTATTATAACACTAATGTTTTTTTCTGAAAATAAAGAATTACAAAAAAAACGTTTTTATATCAGTATTGTTTCTGAGAAGGACGTGCTCACCTTTTCAGAGCAACTGTCGATACCTCAAGTTTTTGCAGCAGTTCTCACTGCTAGTGCTTTAGTTTTGTTGCTTTCTTGCTCATATGTCTTGTCTTTAAAGGTTGGCGCAATCTGTGTTTAATATGAATTACCATGTTTTCGGATTTAAGATGTCCTTGGTACTGGATTTGGCTTCCTATTTCGATATTTTTGAAAATGAGTACTTCTTTTTTACTACTTTTGGATTATGGCTTTCCATATTATTTGATTTTAATGCTGCCGATGAGAGGTTATTACTTGAAACAAGTGTACAGCACAACGAAATTTACTGTTTTTATGCAACTCTGGTATTTTTTGTATTTTTGAACCATTGGGCCGATGCCACTGCTGGTGGACCAGAGATCCCTGAGGGTATTCACAAGCCCATTAGTCAGACTTGTCTGACATGTATATTTTACCTTGCATGTTTAGAAATTTACAGTTTTTATCAAAATTCTAACCCCTTGATAATACTGAGGCTTCATTCAATGTATGGCACTCGGTGGATGTCCTTAGTACTGGATTTGGCTTCCTATTTCGATATTTTTGAAAATGAGTACTTCTGTTTTTAGTACTTTTGGATTATGGCTTTCCATATTATTTGATTTTAATGCTTCTGATGAGATGTTACTCCTTGAAACAAGTCTACAGCATAACGAAATTTACTATTTTTATGCAACTTCGGTATTTTTTGTATTTTTGAACCATTGGGCCGATGCCACTGCTGGTGTTCCAGAGGTCCCCGAGGGTATTCACAAGCCCAATAGTCAGACTTGTCTGACATGAAAATTTTACCTTGCATATTTTAGAAATTTACAGTTTTTTATCAAAATTCTAACCCCTTGAAAATACTGAGGCTTCATTCCGTGTATGGCACTCGGTGGCCGTCCTTAGTACTGGATTTGGCTTCCTATTTCGATATTTTTGAAAATAAGTACTTCTTTCTTACTACTTTTGGATTATGGCTTCCCATATTATTTGATTTTAATGCTGCTGATGAGAGGTTACTCCTTGAAAAAAGTTTACAGCATAACGAAATTTACCGTTTTTTCATGTAACTTCGGTATTTTTTGTTTTATGACTGCATCCAACTGTAAATTTAAATTTTTGTTACTTTTCCACACCAGCCATTTTTATTTCATATACCTTTTATATCAAAATATATAAATTTTCTGTTTTTATGTAACTCGTTATTTTTTTATTTAAAAATTTCACCTTTTCCATTTTGCTTCGGTTTTCGTTTGTCGATGTATTGGAACAGAGTCCGACCAATATAGTCTAGCCTATTAAGGGTAAAATGCTCTTCCTTTACACAATCATTAAAATTTGCCATTTTATCAAGCCTTTATGCACATTTTTTCCAATAGAAGTAACCTTGGTCCAATTTGAATTATTTGCCCATCTAGAAATGAATCCAACAACCCAGTCTCATAAAATCGTAATGGGTTAAAATCTTTAAGAAATAATTCATAGCAGGTATATGGTTATTGGAAATTTGACCATGGGCTGGGACTTTATATTCGAATTTCACCAAGAGCGTTAGCGAGTTGTTAAGTTTACGAATATAAAGGCCGATCCCATGGTTAAATGATAATAACCATATACATGCCATGAATTATTTCAATTCTAATATGATAGAAAATAGAATTTTCCATTCTGAGGCGACTTAAGAGAAGGCGGAATATTTTCCCGCCTCCATTGCTGTCTGTGTCTATGACGTCGCAATACTCAATTGACGTTTTCAAACAGATGCAAGTTCAAAATTCAAATCGAAGGCAAAACAATACACATTTACGTGGTGAATAAAAGATATGGAGTAAATGCACATGAGATAAAGTCTCTACAAATACATGGTAAAAACAAGCAAAGGAACAACGCTTTTTTTGTTGTTCTTCATCTTGAAGTCACCATGAGACGTGTCTCAATGGCATGATTTCGTTAAAAACTGTTCTTTACCTTTATTTCCTTCATTTACTATGACAAGCAAAATTAAAAACATTGTTGTTTTTCATCCCGTTTACTCATATTCCGATACCATTTGCGCATGTGCGAAATATATGGTTATCGAGTATTATACTGGTTGACGATTAACAAGAGCCATGTTAGAATTCTAATTTAACAAGCATTATATAAGGTTAACAGTCATGCAAAAATGTGACTTTTAGTGCAATTTACAATTATATAACTATCCCCCGGTGACCGGTTTTGACGCACTTAAGAATATTTTTTGCTTTACAGTAACTTTTATCAACACTGGTTATGTTATATGCCGTTTTCTTGTTAAAATACAACATCATAAATCGATTAGCATCCAGACTTTGTGGTGTTCCACGTACAAAGAAATTTACGATTCATACCGAACCCTGATCACCGCCACCAAAAGGACCTGAAATGACGCATTTAGAGAAACCCTGGAGAAACTCATTCTCACTTAGAAATTTAATTAACTATATTTATCCATCCAAAATCTGATGACCAATGGCTATAACTGCATACAAATATTTAAGATCGTGGTAAAGCTTTTTTTTGTTTGAAAACTTTTAATCATAATGCCATTTTGTCCCAAACGTACCAAAATTGATTTATCGCTAGTAGGTTATCAGTTAGATCAAACATTTCAAATTGGGGTTGGGGTCTTTCAGAGAATTTATTTTTTCATTGCTTCTCTGCAATTCGTGACAACTACCGTTCAGAAATATTGTACAGTTTTTGAAATACAAATATTTTTTTACCACTAAAGGTACAGAATCAGAAGACTGAACATGTGCATACCAAACATGGCACAAAAAATTGCACGTTTCTTGAAAAAGAAATATAAGATAAGACTCTACTTCTAGATAAAAATTATCTCACATACTCGACGGGTTTTGATGAAAAGTTTAGACTTTCGGAAAACATATCAATTAGAGCAAAGGAGCCAATTTGGCTTTTCTGTTTACGCCCAAATGGATATTTACTGAATGTTTTACGGATAGTGGGTTTGGTGTTAAGGAAAACCGTATTTTTGTATGAAATTTAGTAAAGTCATACATCTGCTACTTTGACAGACTTTAGAGATCATTTAAATTTTGAAATATATTTGCAATTAGATATCAATGAAAATAAAATCATTAATGACGTCATTTCTAACGTAGAAGAAATGTACGTCACAAATACAGTTTGATGCGTCATTTCTGGTCCGCGTTAAAACAGGTCATCGGACGATATATTTCTACAATTTCCCAGTAGTTTATAGTGGGTTTTTGTAGGCTGACTTGCTCTGGCAGGAAATTCAAAATTTTCATGTAACGGAGTGTTCCCTAGGTTAGTTACTTCAGTTATATACCTTATTCATTTCACTGGTGAAAAGAGGAAAGCTACAATTAAACAATATGGGGCGAATCACGTTGGAATGAGATGTATTTCAATTTAAATATTACCCCCCCCCCCAAAAAAAATGTCATTGACACTTCATTTTGTTTGGAAAGTAGTATCAAGCATATACTCCTCAGTGGCCTTATCTTGTTTCTTGAATAAATTAGATATAAATTCAACCCAGCTATGTATATTTTGAAAATACATTTACTTCAGCTAAGAAATGCATGAAATATCAAGCTACATATGTGGGGATAAAGTTTATTTTCATCGACGTTAATTATGCAAATTTCCCCTTCCCATATATGCATGTATTTTGTACAGTTAGAAATCCTGCACTAATGTATTCACTTTTTATGACACATTAGTGCTCTCAGTATCTTAAATAAATGAAACATTATTACTTTTAATATCTTAGATCAAGACCGTATTTATTATAAAAAGTTGGAAAGGCATGAATACCAAAATAAAGAGTCATTACATATATGTAAAAGAGCCATTAAATTTGTCTAATTTACCTAACTATATGTCTTTATGATTCTAAAATTCGCTCTAGATCACAGTTAGTTGATTTTTCTTTGAAAAATTATTGTCAAAATCAAATAAAAAAACAAATCTTTAAACCTTTTAATGCATATTTATTTTAATATTTCTTTTGATTTTTGCTTGCATGACATCATAAATAATATTTTAACCTGCTCTTAATATTGGATTATTCAGGTGCAATTTATTAAGTATTTTTAGACCAAGAAAGACACGTATTCACAGATGAAGTATACAAAAAAATAAATAAATATAAGAATGATTTTTTTTTTCGAAAACAATTATTTGGCCCCCTGCTTCGATATTTTTGGTAATGGGTCCTTCTTTATAACAATTTTGGATTTTGTCTCAATTGCATTTATTACATATCCTTTCGTTGTTTATTTCCATATAATTTGATTGTGATGCTGCTGATGAGATGTTACTCCTTGAAACAGTTTTACAGCATAGGGCCTGTAAGTCTCGTCATGTGACTCACGAGAATCCACGATAAACAGGCAATTCGAAATCGTTTCCCGCCAAAACATGACGTCTTAGGATTATGACGTTCAATTTTTTGCTTGAAACGTCATATATCTTTGTTTTAAATGTAATTTCCGGGTACAACTTTTGATCCCGGAAGTTCCAAAATTGTACGAGACTTACAGGCCCTATTATAAAATTAACTGTTTATTAAGCAACTTCTGATATTTTTCTTATTTTTGTTTATAAATTCTATATCATATCGAAACTTAATATGATATTGATGGCTTTAATATCTTAGATCAAAGGTATGTAGACGGTTAACAATAACAATATTTATTTTCAGCCAGAGAACCTGTATCGTTCACTGATAAGATATTCACACAGGGTTAAATAGTTAATCTGAAGCACTGTCTTACCAATGTCATGATTGTTGGTAACATAGTTCATCTGGTAGATTGCCTTCATGTTTAATTGTCTAGTTAATATCAATTTCATGCATAAAACGGTTTCAAAACTAATAATCAACAAGTTTTTCCCATAGTGTCCTATGTTAAAGTAATTTTTTTTAATTTCTGACGATAATTGGTAGATGACCATCATATTACAATGCGTAGTTAATAACATATTAACGTTTGAAGCTGTTTTCAAGAATTAGGAATTGATAACCTGAATACTCTAGGTTTAAAACTTACCATCTATCTCAAATAGTTTAAGAAACACTATAAAAATATACTAGTATACAAAAAATCGACGAAAAAGAGAAGTAAGTCCTATATCATTCATATTTTCCCCAAAAATATGTGTATGAGGATCTTGAAACATTTTTGTAACTAAAATATTACCTCTATTTCCTATTTCTAAATATTAAATAAGTATCTCAAAAATACTGAAAATTTCAAGAACTCCGAACGGGTTTTCGGATTTTCTTTCAAACTGAAGCGCAGGTAGATCCTGCCATGTTGATCACTTTACACATTAGATTTTTTATTTCTAACGTTTTTTAAAATTTTTACCCGTAGTCTCATTTTAAATAACTGCGGTCATGTTGTTTGGTCTTCGTACAAAATCGAATACAATGGTGATGAAACTTGCCAAAGTTTGTGAAAATTGGCCCTGCAGTTAAGGAGATGATTTTTGAAATGTTGACGGACGGACGGCGGATGCTAATTGGTGGCAAACTCTCACATGGCCTTTTAGATAAGGTGAGCCAAAAAGACAAAATAAGTGTCGATATCTTCAAGCAAAATATCGAAATTCATGAGTCATTAAATTTGTCGAAATCTCTTCACTTTTCTTTTTTTATGATTTTCATTTTTTTTAAATGTCTAAACTGCTTTTAAAAATATTTTTAATTACATCTTTTGATATTTTAAAGTAACATAACATACAGATTATATTTTCATCTGTAATTTTTTTTGACATTAAGATGGCTGTCAAAGAAAATATTTGGAAAAAATATATAATATTAGCCTTTTTGTTTTTAATTAGTTTGTATAATATTTGTATTGAATTGTTTTGTTTATTTAGTTGTAAGCAACGAGATCTTGTCGATTAATTTTCCCCATTGAAATTAACAAATTTTCAGATTACAGCAAGAAGAAAGACCCCAGCTCGTTGCTTTAAATCCTAAAAATTTATTTCATGCGATGTGCAAATTTTTGTAATGAATTTGTCTGAAACAACAGCAATTCACGGAAAAGACCTTTTTGATCTTACAGCATAACAACATTTTACTGGTCATCATTTACTGACAATTTTGGTATTTTTGTATTTCTTCTGTCTTTGATGTTGTAAATTACATTTGCTTTATGATTTTTTTTCATGTTATTGTTAGTGGTAGATTTTTTGGCTTGACAGTATAGAGTGCATTGCTTTTGCTTACGTGAATTTTAGGTATATTGTTTCCCATCACAAATGTAATCTTGTAAATAATTCAAAAGATGGCACATGCATGCGCTGAATATATTACCTGGAAAAATATAATGTGAACAGGACTTTTTGCTCATTTTTGACGGAAATCAATATTTTTGCCTAATTTGGAATGTAAATTTCATAGCATTAAGGGAGTTTTATCATTAAAAATTCTTACTCCATTTTTCATCAAATCGATTCAATTAAAAGCAAATTTAATATACTTGTCTATGTTTCCAATGATCAAAGGGTGTTTGTAGAGACTTTATCTCATTTGCATTTACTCCAAATCCTTTCACTGTTTATTGCAGAAAAATTCACTCCAAACTTGTTTTCTCTCTTTCCAGAGAGAAAACAGAGAGGTACGTGGCCATAATACGTGGCCAGAGAGGTACGTGGCCATAATACAGTACGCAGCTGAACATTTCTCACCACATTTCATATAAAAAAGACAGATGTTCAAAAAATTATCTAGAATTCATATCTTCTCATATTTTCATGATTATTGTACCGTTTAAAAGAGCTCTATGTAGAGTATCTTCCTATAATTAAGGACAAAGTTAATGAAAAATACTTTCCACTGCCCCAGAATATAAACACAAATGCACAAATTTCAGATCAAAATTTGTTATTTATCTTTGGTAAATTAGATCACCAAAATTTTCGGCCTGTGTTTAAACTTTGACAAAAAGTTAAATACTTAGTAGAAAATTATTTCAAAATTACAGGAAGAAACTGTTTGTCACCTTCTTTTACACTGTGCACAAATCATAAAAATTGGACTGGAAATGAAGTCTTGAGATTTTTTTTTAATACGGGCTATTTTTACATTAAATGCACAGTGAAATTTTCTTGTGCGTACTGTATTATGGCCACGTACTGTAGACAAGAACCAAATTGCCGGACAATATGACAACAGTAATTACCGAAATGATTTTAGCTGACATAAGTAAGATATAACTATGAAGTTACCAAATAAAATATTTCAATTTCAATAGTAAAGGTAATGTGGTGTAATGCCTATCATGACCTGGATATTTTATGTAGTGCATTACATCAATGATTGTCCTTTCCTGCAATTTTGTACGTGTTACATAGACATTATTTTCAACATCTAAGTGCTCTATGAGACATTTTCTGCCACATTAGCATTACAAAATGCCTGTGATGCCAGGCAAATCCCTTCTCTTGAACTTTGAGAAAATGTTTGAAATTTATGGACAAACTTCTTTACTCTATGAACATAAAGTGCCATTTAAAAAGGAGGATTCGTTAAATTGTCGAACCTTCGAAAACGGAAGATAAAGTTGCGGAATAGAAAATTAATTTGATTTTTCCCTTTTATGATTAATAATAATACAGTTGTATTCATAATTAAAATGGCAGGAAATATGCTTAAAAATTTATACAAAAAAATAACTTAACATATCATTAAAGAAAACTTTTAATTCATTTTAAAAATATGTTAAATCGATAAAATGTAAGGTTAATTTATAAAATCAGCAGACTAATTAATTTATGCTTACCCCTTTAAAGTTTCATGTTAATAACGTTGACATCACATTTTTAACAAATGTATATCATAATATTAAAGAATCTCATGTATTAATATTTAATAGACCGTAATAAAAAGTTGATGCAAAAATGTAGTAAAATGTATATCAAAATTTTGATCAAATATTTTAATATAATTATTGCGCATCTCTTCAAACTTTTTCTTCATATCGAATTGCAAAACATTTTATTAAGTCAGTTATCAAATTCTTTCATCTGTAAAAATATGTTTTTAATAATCATACATTTAATTTATAGGTAAAAAATGTACTTTGGTAAAAAACTATTAACTTTTAGTTCTATGTCGAGGTGATATTTGTATTTTTTGTCGGGTGTGGAGAACATGAAGGAATCGAGATGAGAATTTCATTCTACCTTAGTACCTTTGAAATCATATTCTGTCGGGATTCCTACAGGTATTCGTTGGAAGTAGTTCCAAGAATTCAGCAACATCTTCTACCTATGATCGTTGTCCAAAATGTAGTTCCCATCTTTGGAACATTTTAACTGCAGTTCGATTGTTAATCCCCGAGTGTCTTCACCTGTTCACAAGCCCAGTAGTCAATACGTCGGTGCTGACATGAAAGCCGATTTATTTTTAACCTTACATTATCTTAATTTATGTCACTTTCGTATCTCCCTCATGCAAACGTCTTTCCTTAGCTGAATTTGCTTTCCATTTAGATTTTAATTTGGTAATTTGTTCTCTTCATCTTTGAGTTTATGGTTTTCCAACTGTGTAGATTTTATCTGCACTGAAGTGACATAAAGTGTCGAAATGACCATATGCAGAAACTAAATTTACACTAACTTCGGTATTTTGTTATTTCTTAGCCATTTTTTTTTAATTTTTTATTTTTGTGTGCTTCAATTGTATTGTATAAAATATCATTGTGACATTTGCCCAATAATTTGTAGTAAGGCAAGGTTGAAAGTAAGAAAGTATGAATTTTTCTATTTCTTGCAACTTAGTTACTGGATTCGGTAACCTAACGTTCTAGGTTGTCAGGGGAAAAAGCATGGAATAAAAAAGATAACAGGAAACACCTACAATGGCCGAAAAACATAGCCATATGCCAGAAAGTAAATAGGAACTGCACAAGAAAAAAACCCAAATGTAGGAGTTTATGAATTTCGGATACATTATCAGTCAAATCTCAAATTTAGTGTAGACAAAAAGTAATTATTTTCGCGGAAATGCACTTTTTAATCCTGGAAAACGTTATAGATAATAGAAAAATATTTTTAAAAGCATTGTATTCATTGGTTTTATTTTGTAAGGCCTGTATATTATGAATTTGTTTGGCCGAGTTATGTAATTTGTTTACAGTAATCAATGGCCAAGGTTATTTAAACTTAGAATTTCTTGAACTTAGTAATGTAATTATCAGTTATTAAAAATTTTCCAGTTATTTCTTGTGAAAAATCATTCTAGAAATATTGTATGTATAAATATAAAGTAGAACACAAGGGAATTGGCAGTGAGTTTAATTCGTTATACAGGATTATTATGCATATCTTTTTGGAATCAACATCCGTTTTTGTGAATTAATTATCAATTGTTCATTGAGGACTATAAGGATTATTTGTCTGAACATTATTGGTGGACTTCAAATGATTAATTCATAATTGTCAGTTAAAATAGTAATATATTGTACATTTCATTTGTAAAATAATTTTTGTCTTGTTAGAAAGTTTGAACTTAGAGATGAATTTGTTATTTATTGCTGACAACAATTTATAGGTTATTTTAACCTCATAACAAACAATGCGAAAAATAATCATACTGTTGGTTTTGATGATGTCTTTGTGCACAAAACATTTCTGCGTAAAGACTGCTGACATACCCTTCATTGTATTTGATATTTCACATGACTAGTCTTTGTTGCTTAGTGGGACTCGTATCATAATTTCGAAAATTAAAGCCCAGTCCGGTTAAATGAAAAACTACACCTAACAGAATTATTTCGAATATGAAAGGACACAAAGTGGAACTCTCTATTTTCAAGCGACCTTTGAGAAAGAAGATTTCTGTCTTCGTTACAATCTGTGTTTATGACGTCATAATACAATGGTCTATACATTCTACTTTTTTTAAAAGAAGATATAATAAGAAAATTGAATTCAAAATCTAACCAATACATATAAACATAAATGTGTTGAAAGCAAACAATGGTCATAGATTATATTTTCCCCATAAGCCAACTCTGACGAAATTGAAATTGCGGTTGTTGTTGTTTTTTTTTAATCTTTTTTTACACTTTCCCGAGGCCATTTGAACATGTGTAAAGTATATTATTGAGTGCTTTATTGGTTTAGAATTAACAAAAGTCTTGTAAGCATCGCAATTTAATTGCAAATTTTGATTCCACGAGACCTGGCTAAAAATTTATTTAAATGTATTATTTGTGTTTTTTTTTGGGGGGGGGGGGGGGTAGGAAACATGGGTAGTAGAATACTGAAGGAACAAAGCACAAGATTACATAAATCAAAGTTCAAAAACAAGGCAAAAGCAAGAACACCAGAAGACAGAAGACCAAAGACACTACATGCCCACAAAACACAAAAACACTACATATACAACACAAAAAAACTAAAGCACTAACAGTGTGAAATCTCAAAAAAAAAGAAAAAAAATAATAATAATAATAATCAGGTGCTCTGGAAAGGTAAGCATTTCCTGCTCTTTATACCCAATGTACACCACCGTCAAATGTCAAATATTTGACAATGTATATCAAAATCCAAGGCTGTCTACCCACAATGTTTCCATATTTTCTTTTTTTTTTGTTTTTCTGTGAACTTTCCGGCACTTATGGATATCCAATAATTGATTCGAAATTCGGGAATAGAAATGCTGCAGCTGCAATGTTATATGAAAGTATTTATTTAGTTTTGTTGCATAAAAGATGTATATTGGTATTAATTTTCACAATTAATTTGCAACTGAGCATTGTTTTAATTTTTTCTAAACATAATTTAAATATCCAACTTAATATAAATAGTTACCTTTAGAATAATACTTTGTTATTCCAACAGGTTGTTGCAACTGCAATGACGTTCATTCAGACGTGAGACATGTGACATTGAATTATCTTAATGTAAAGTAATTGAAGTATTCATCCGTCTACAACTTTTTTATTAAATATTAATAAATCATAAGCATATTATATATTGAACATTTATCCATCTGTGGAGTAATTCTGCAATTCCATTTTAGGATAACCATGGTGAAAGTCGATGGCAATTTTGTTTTAAAACATATATCTGGAAACTTAATATTACCGCGATACGGCTGCGTTTGTACTAACCTTCAACTTGCTTCATGGTACATCGGTAAACGAACAACAAAACAAAGAGAAAGGGGAGAAACCTAGAATACTAGTAAAACGGTAAACGAACAACATAGAGAAAGGGGAGAAACCTAGAATACTAGTGTAACAGTAAACGAACAACAAAACAAAGAAAAGGGGGAGAAACCTAGAATACTAGTAAAACGGTAAACGAACAACAAAATAAAAAGAAAGGGGAGAAACCTAGAATACTAGTAAAACGGTAAACCAAAAACAAAACAAAGAAAAGGGGGAGAAACCTAGAATACTAGTAACACGGTAAACGAACAACAAAACAAAGAGAAAGGGGAGAAACCTAGAATACTAGTAAAACGGTAAACGAACAACAAAACAAACAGAAAGGGGAAAAACCTAGAATACTAGTAAAACGGTAAACGATCAACAAAACAAAGAGAAAGGGGAGAAACCTAGAATACTAGTATAACGGTAAACGAACAACAAAACAAAGAGAAAGGGGAGAAACCTAGAATACTAGTAAAACGGTAAACGAACAACAAAACAAAGAGAAAGGGGAGAAACCTAGAATACTAGTAAAACGGTAAACGAACAACAAAACAAAGAAAAAGGGGATAAACCTAGAATACAGGTAAAACGGTAAACGAACAACAAAACAAAGAGAAAGGGGAGAAACCTAGAATACTAGTAAAACGGTAAACGAACAACAAAACAAAGAGAAAGGGGAAAAACCTAGAATACTAGTAAAACTATGGCATGCCGTTTTCATATTTATTCATTATTTAAGATATCTCATATAATATATAAGATATCTCATATAATATATAAGATATCTCATATATTATATAAGATATCTTATTTAATATATAAGATATCTTATATACTAATAAAGATATCTTATATATTATATAAGATATCGCTTTTGAAAGTTTAATATAGGTATCTTATATACTAAAAGAGATATCTTATATAACATACAAGATATCTCATATATGATATAAGATATCTTAATTGTGTAATTTTATAAGATATCTTATATACTATTTGAGATATCTTATATAATATAGAAGATATCTTATATATTGAAGAGGATACATAGTTCTGCTGTAAATGCTTTTGAAAAATATGACGGGTGGATATTGGATCAGTATTAATTGCAAAATAAAAAAAAAACTGTAATATTGTACACGTAGCACATAATTAATGTAAGACCGGAGATACGATCCTAATCCCATAGTTGGCTGGATACTGGATCGGTATCAATAAAATAATAAAAAAAAAATAAATAAGACAAAACAATGTTAGGGTTAGGGTTATATCTTTCGCATAGACGAGTAGATTTTGGAACAATATTCATTTGAGGATCGAGCCTTTAAAATATGGGGTTCGGAAAAAGGGGTTCTAGTCGATTTTTTGCATTTGTTGTCAATTTTGCTAGAGAATCTTCACGAAATCCAAAAAATTTACAACAAGGGAGGGGGTCCTACACACAGAAACAACTCTTTTGAATCCGACAATAGTATCAATGAAACAAAATCTAAAGAACGTGGCAAAATATTTCCTCTGGTTTCTTATAACTGTCAAGCTAAGCAAGAAATTCGGTACATAAATTTTTTGATTTGCTAAAAAAAATTAAGCCTATGAAGACTTCATTTTAAGTGCTTTCAAGGAAATAAGATATCTCATATAATATATATGATATCTCCTTTATTATATAAGATATCTCATATAATTTTAACATATAAGATATCTTTTATAGCATATGAGATATCTTATATATCAAATGTGATATCTTATATATTATATGAGATATCTTATTTACTAAATAACATATCTTATATAAATATACATATAAGATATCTCATTTAATATATAAGATATCTTATTTAATATATAAGATATCTCATATAATATATAAGATATCTCATTTAATATATCAGATATCTTATTTAATATATAAGATATCTTATATGAGATATCTTAAATAGTGAATAAATATGAAAGCGGCATGCCATATAAAACATCCCCAAAATACGACAATACAAGGGCAACAAAAATAGTCTTTCAGAACTATGATGTTTATATTTCGTATGTGATTTCTGAGCGTGTATTTTTTTTATCCCCTCACTTTCTAATAAAAGTTCGGGAATATTGTCGTTGACCTCGTCTGTCCGTCCGTCTGTCCGTCACAAATCCTTGCGACGCGAACTCCTCCTCCATTTTTGGATTTATGGTTTTAATTTTGTTATAGAACTGTTGCATATATGCTTCAGATGCGCAATAAGCTTTCGGATTTTTGATATTGGTCTTGGTGCAAACAAGAGGCCCCAAGATGTCCATTTTGACACATGTGGCATGCGACGCGAACTTCTCCTACATTTTTGGATTTAGGGTTTTAATTTTGTTGTAGAATTGTTGCATATGGTCTGTAGATGCGCAATAAGCTTTCGGATTTTTGATATTTATCTTGATGCAAACAAGAGGCCCCAAGATGTCGATTTGACAAAGACCACAAAATGTGGATTGTGACACATATAGCATGCGACGCGAACTCATCCTACATTTTTGGATTTATGGATTTAATTTTGTTGCAGAATTGTTGCATATAGTCTGTAGATGTGCAATAAGCTTTCAGAATTTTGATTCCGGTTCCAACTTTGGTAAATTTCCTGAAAATGTCAAAGACTGATATTTTTGGACATTTTGGCATATAATCTTATATTTTGTCAAGTATTTGGAAAAAAATAAAAATTCTGAATCTAAGAATTCGAAAATGTGATTCCAATTTTGGTAAATATCCTGAAAGTCTCAAAGACCACTTATTTTTTGGAATTCTACCTAGCAAAATTGTTTTGATAAGGTTAATCTTTTCATCAATTGGATTTCAAAAATATCCAATTTTGGTAAATTTCCTGAAAGTGTCAAAGACCACTTATTTTTTGGAATTCTTTCTAGCAACAAAGCTGTTAGGATTTGTTCCATTAGGGCAATGTTTTTCACCAATTGAATTTCAAAAATATTTCAAAAAATATTTGATTCCCATTTTGGTAAATTTCCTGAAAGTGTCAAATATTTTTTGGAATTCTACCTAGCAACCAAACTGTTAGGATTTGTTTCCATCAGGGCAATCATTTTCACCAATTGTATTTGAAAAATATTTGATTCCAATTTCTGAAAGTGTCAAAGACCACGTATTTTTTGGAATTCTACCTAGCAACCAAACTGTTAGGATTTGTTTCCATTTGGGCAATCATTTCACTAATTGAATTTCAAAAATTCTTGATTCCAATTTTGGTAAATTTCCTGAAAGTCTCAAAGACCACTTATTTTTTGGAATTCTACCCAGTAACCATACTGTTAGGATATGTTTTGATTAGGGCAATCATTTTGACCAATATGATTTCCAAAATTAGTTGATTCCAAATTTGGTAAATTTCCTGAAAGTCTCAAAGACCACTTATTTTTTGAAATTCTACCTATCAACTATATTTTTAGGATCAGTTTCAATTAGGACAATCATTTTTTAACAATTGGATTTAAAAAATTCTTGATTCCAATTATGGTAAATTACCTGAAAGTCTCAAAGACCACTTATTTTTAGAATTCTTCCTAGCAAACATACTTTTAGCATTTGTTTTGAAAAGGTCAATCATTTTCACCAATTGGATTTCCAAAATAATTGATTCCAAATTTGATAATTTTCCTGAAATTGTCAAAGACCACTAATTTTTGGAATTCTAAAAATTTGTTAGAATTAGAAGAAACATTCACCAATTTGATTTCCAAAATATATGATTCCAAGTTTGGTAAAATTCCTGAAAGTCTCAGACTACTTATTTGTTTTGGAATTCTGCCTAACAACCATATATTCTTTAATTCCTTATGGTAAAAATAGTGACTGTCAATAGTTTAATTTAAAAATGTTAAGAAAAATTATACCCAGGGTCTATAGCTGTTTCTGCTGTTATTTGTTTGGCCTAGTTATGTAAGTTGTTTAGAATAAACAATGTTCAAGGTTATTACACCTTAGACATGTGGAATTTTCTAGAATTTAAATTAAGATAGTTAACACATAGAATTATCTAGATATTTTCCTTCCATAATCATTTTAGTCATGTGATTATCAGTTGATATGGAATGTTCCAGTCATATCTTGTGAATGATCTTTCTGGAAACAATGAATGCATAAATATAAGGTATCAATAAAGGGTTACGGCAGTCAGTTTAATAAGTTTATACAGGATTATGAACATCTTTTGTATTGGAAATCGACATCAGTTATTGTGAATCTATTATCAACTATTTAGTGAGGATTATAAGGAATATTCATCTGG
>MJUU01048709.1:0-12872 GCA_002080025.1 Modiolus philippinarum | reverse complement strand
TTAAAAACAGAATTAACTTTCATTTATTCAGTTTCTTGAACAAAAAAAAAATTAAATAAATAAAATAAAAACAAAATTTTAAATCTACAATTTTGAACCTTTTGAATGTACTTTATCATAATGATAAAACTGTGATATGTATTTGGACATTCAAATATATTCTAATTTCCGTCGTACAGCATGTTGTGAATTAGGAATTGACAATGTGTCAGATGTTTAAGCTTCTATTTTTACATTGCTTTGGTTCTGTATGTTATATTTACAGAACAAGTGTGTATCTGTATCAGATTTACAATGAAGGGGCGTGGAAATCATCGAGTCCATCAGGACGAGATGATTTCCACGCCCCTTCATTGTAAACCTGATACAGATAATCACGTGTTCTGTAAATGATTTGTGGAATGGTCCAATGAAAAAGCAGCAAGTCGTTAGATAAAGATAATTTGGGAAATTCTCAGCACGTTGGGTGTTACTTTATTCTAAGATGCAGTGGTTTCATACAATGAATCACACAAGGACGGACGTTTAATTTTTAGAGCTTTCCAACACAAAAGAAGGGGAGATTTTAATAATTCTTCTGTCGTTGATTTAGCACACAGATTGCCGAAAATACAGAATTGAACATAAACTGTTTTTTTTCAACAGTAAACCAGTACCCGGTATATGGGTATTCTCGGTACTTTTGAAACAATGGAAAAGACAAGGGAAACGAACATTGATTATGCCCTGAAACATGGCTGACAGAAGAGTTCAGTTCAAGATTAAAAAAAATGATTAAAAAAAAAGATATGAACACAAAAGGAAAAACTAACTGAACCGTCAACGTTTCAATAAATAGAGAGAGTAGCGCCACACTGACATGCACATGCACTAGATGGATAAATTCAGTATGGATTCGAAGGCAGAATGGCGCTAAATATCTACTGAGATACGTGTATCTCATTATATGTGGGTAATTGCGGTAATTCAAAAGCAAGGGCATATGCGAAAAGGACTTTCTTGAGGAACAAGGGATTTGGTTGTAAAGTTGAGCAAGCTGGCCGTTTTTCAACCCAAATTAGATGAAAATGAATGAAATCCGGACAGCGTTTGTTTTTCTATTTTTTTTTTTTTCAGCTGACACAATTTTTTATTACATGATTTCACAAAAATTTGATGTTAATTTTTTAATAAAATGTTTCGTTTTCGGAAATTATTTTCTTTAAAAATATATTCTGACCTCCAAAAGTGTACAATAACTGGAGATACAGAGGCGTACAATAACTGGAGTTACAGTCAGTTATTGTACATTTGTGACATTCATTTAAGCTCCTCCCCTTTCCTTAATCCAACTGTATCTTATATATAGTACATTTTACTTCAAAGGAAAAACACAAAACCATTCCACAATGTTTGGATGTGATTTTCTTCTTGTACGGTTGGGATAGCCTGTATTATGCAATAAATGCAGATTAAATTATGTTTTCATGATGAAAATGTTTACTGTTTATGACTGCCAAACCATGCATGGACTATGATCTTTGGATACAAACTCAACATAATTTTATTACACAGCAAGAGCATATTCTGGCAGATATGCAACTGTATACATTTTAAAGATCTTGATAAAACTAGCCTGGGTAATTCCTTAGAAAACTACACAGGATTAGTTATTTGTTCAAAAGTTTGGAAAAAATAATTTACATAAGTTCAAGCAACATTCTTTCAATGTGGGTTCCCAGGTTTCACTGCCTGAATACAGGCATCACAGCCAACAAATCTTATTAATTGATTTTGGTGGAAAAAAAATTATTCTAATTGATTCCCTATACCAACACATATTTAATATTAATTTGTAAAAGGTTTCATGGTAACCCATTTCACAGTATATTCACAGCATTTTAGCTCCACTTATACACCATACTTTAGTGATGTCCAGAGACTTATTATCACCATATACCAAAAAATCCATTTAAATCATGTATATATTCAATTACAAAACAAATATTATAACTCTCCAAGGACTGATAAACCTATATGTGTAATGATCTACCTCATCCAACACTACAATGACCTTTGTCTTGGTGCATTCTGTCTGAGGTCACATCATCGGGTACATAGGTGTCTGGTACACAGCAAAATCTTTTATTATTGAAATTAAAGAAAATGTGTCCATTGGACACAGATGGTCTATATACAAGTAAAAAAAAATCCTTGACGAAACATTCATACATGTATCAATTTTATTTAACAGGAAGTAGATGAGTGATGGACCTTTAAAAGGGGAAGCACTATACATAATTACTCATCATACTAAAGCTTCTGCCAAAATAAACAAGAGCTGTCGCCGAAGGCAGCCAAATATACCCCCCGCTCATTGAACCCTGAATCGATATGGTCAGTGCAAAATTAAGTTGGTGTGGACACAATACAGGTGTGGACACAGTACAAGTGTGGACATAATACAAGTATGGACACAATGATATAATCTTCAAGAAAGAAATTTTCACAAGGGTTCCAGTGAAAACACTCTGTCTAAATCAGACAAATATAAAATTCCCCCTTTTTTCAGCCTTTTTGACATTTTACACATCTACATATAGTGTTCTTCCTTTGTCTAAAGTTTCATCAAAATCCTTCAAGTGGATTAAGAGGAGTTGTGCGTATGAGGTAACCCATACATAGGGAATCAATGAAAACTCAAAGTCGAATTATCTCCCCTTCCTGGTTTCTGACAATAATTGTATTCCTTCATGCACATCTCCATATAGTGTTCTTACTTTGTGTAAAGTTTCATTAAATTCCTTCAAGTGGTTTAAGAGGAGTTGCGCTTACAAGGTAACCCATACATGGGGAATCAACGAAAAGTCAGTCGGATTATCTCCCCGTTCTGGTTTCAGACAATAATTATATTCCTTCATGCACATCTCCATATAGTGTCCTTCCTTTGTGTAAAGTTTCATTAAAATCCTTCAAGTGGTTTAAGAGGAGTTGCGCTTACAAGGTAACCCATACATAGGGAATCAACGAAAAGTCAAAGTCGAATTATCTCCCCTTCCAGGTTTCGGACAATAATTATATTCCTTCATGCACATCTCCATATAGTGTACTTACTTTGTGTAACGTTTCATTAAATTCCTTGAAGTGGTTTCAGAGGAGTTGCGCTTACGAGGTAACCCAATGAAAAGTCAAAGTCCAATTATCTCCCCTTCCTGGTTTTGGACAATAATTATATTCCTTCATGCCCATCTCCATATAGTGTCCTTCCTTTGTGTAAAGTTTCATAAAAATCCTTCAAGTGGTTTAAAAGGAGTTGGGCTTACTAGGTAACCCATATATAGGGAATCAACGAAAAGTCAAAGTCGAATTATCTCCCCTTCCTGGTTTCGGACAATAATTATATTCCTTCATGCACATCTCCATATAGTGTCCTTCCTTTGTGTAAATTTCATCAAAATCCTTCAAGTGGTTTAAGAGTAGTTGCGCTTACGAGAAGTGTGGACAGACGGACGGACAGACGGACGGACAGACATACAGACAGACAGGGTGATTCCTATATACCCCCCAAACTTTGTTTGAGGGGGGTATAAATATTTACTACATATCTTTGACGAATGTTGTTTTGAAAATATCAACAAACTTACTGGCAATCAGGAAGTAGATGAGTCATAAACCTGAAAAGGGAAGGCATGGTACAACTCATCATACCAAAGCTTAGACCAAGTTCATACGAGAGCTGAGAAATCTTTGACTAAAAACTTTAACATGAACTGTTCTAAAAATATCAAAATGTAAATTAGATGACTGACAGATCAAGATTCAAAACTAACATTAAGTTTCTTCAGACCAGTAAAGTCCTTGCAGACTAGCTAAATCAGGTACCTTCAAGTCCTTTTGTCTACTGACATGATAAATTTAGTGTCAACCTCTGCTGTGTACAGATCTGCATTACTGTAAATGTGTAACCATATCTAGCTCCATGGTCCATCAATGCGATATCAAAAAAAAAAATTTCTTGGATCATAACTATTTTAGTTCCACACTTACATTTTTGTATATTTCTTTAAAATAGTGATGACCACATGAAATTCTAAATAAAAGTCATTCGAAATAACTCAAAGTGACACCAAACCTGATTTTGTTCACTCCAATAAACTTCTAGTTCTGAATCTTTGACATAAATAGCATTTCAATATCCAATTACAGGGAAAATGGAAGCCGGTAGTGTCAAAATTACTCAATTTCATTTTTTTTATGAAAGTAATTGTTAATAGAATTGTGATGTTTATCTAATCTTCAATCATTTTCCCAAGTGAAATAATCTTTCTCTAATATCTGTTCTGTTTTCACGTTTCTTGAACAGTTGGAGAAATACTGTTCTCCTCTCTAGAGAGATTGTTGTTCTCGGCAAGTGATTGGATGAAATTCAAATATGACGTCAAATATGTTTGCCGTTTTCCGACTTTACCATTGTGACGTCATGAAAAAAGGCGACCATGCCTGATGACGTCACGCTCAGAGAACACATTTATTTTGGATCATTAGAAAAAGGGGGGTCATGTTTTAGTCCAAAATCTACTTGAAATCATTAGAGAAATAAAATCCACAACCGTAACTCGTGAGAAACGACATTCCTACACTCTCGATAGTTAAAGGACAAGGTGCGATAAGGGGTTGATTTGGCCCAAGATTGCACTGATTTTCTAAGTTGCACCTCAAGATTTTCTTTCGTGTTCGTTTCAAAGCTTAGATCCCATTTACAGAAAAAATACAAAAGTTAGAACCAATGACGTCACAATAGGTATAGTTCTGACGTCATGAAAAGGATACTTTTGAGTATTTTCATAAAAAGATATCAAATTTGGCAGATTTCCGAACATTTTTCCTAACCGGAAATATCGAGCACATTCCAATGAGAAAATTTGGTGAATTCAACCAAATATATTTTTCAGGCCAAATAAGGCCCTTACCGCCCCTACTCCTTTTCAAATATTTTAAACGCTCGGCAAGCCTCACGTTTAAAAATTTGAAAATTTAACTATCTCTAGTGTAGAAATGTCGTTTCTCTCTCGATGCGGGTGTGGATTCTATATGTAAAGTTGGCTACATTAATTTTTTTTTTTTTTTTTTTTGCAGGGGATACTAATTCAGAAGCTCTTTTAACAGCTGTAATTACTTATAAAACCAGTCTAAAAAACTACTACACATATCAATTGTCCACATTTGCAATCAAACTACTGGACACACACATAGAGGATTGCAATTGAGATGTATGGGGTACCACGGTGCACATCAATACAGTCTTCATTAGCAAAGCAGATATATCTGTAACTGTAGGATAAAGTGTTTAATCATACTTGCTAGAATTAAATGTAACAATTTTAACCTTGAAAATTTTTCAGACATGGAAACACACCCATCCGGAATCAATAATACAAGACAGAATTTTATTTGCAACAAATATGTCTTTCATTAAACCCACCGTCAATAAAGAAATTCAACCTGAGACAATGTCCCCTCATATTTAAACACCCCCTTCCTGTACAAAACCCAAACAATTCATTTTCCCTGATATTCAGTATAGATAGAGCATTGAATTACAGGAAAACAAAAATTAACCCAGTTTTCAATCGAACATTAACCAAATTTTTGTCCTTTTGTTTGTAAGTTGCTACAGTGACTATTGATTTCAACCTTAATTTGTCTGATTTTTTAACATAGAAAATGGTATAATTTCTTTGTTCTACATTATTGTTTGTACTTCTGGACATAAATTATAGAGTGTGTTAAGGGCTATTTTCATTCTAAGTTCTGTTTTTCTGCTTTTGTTTTGCTTTGTATTTTCTTTTTGTTTTTTTTTAATTGAAGGGTACCCATATGGTTTGATTCTGAATTTACTGAATGTTCTGTGTTTTCTTTTCTTTTTATTTGTCTTTGATTTGTGTTTGTTCTAGAAGGTCATCCAATGTCCCTATTCAGTCAAACTACTAGTATTGACAGTAAATTATTTCAATCTAGTTGTGCTTGGACATGACCTTGTTTTTGTTGATTGATGCACAAAAGTGCAATTTACCATTCCAGAGACTAAAGCATTATGGGTAGAGCATATACCAAAAATAAGTTGCAGTGAAAATAGCCTTAAATTCTGTTGAGGCATAAAATTTCAACAAATCTCCTTTAAATGCATTGACCAATATAAAACATGATTGTGACAATCTTGAAACAGACCTAAATGTGTTTAAATTTTACCATAAACTGGTTGAATCAAAAGCCAAAATATCTTAATTTCCTGTAGAACTTTGAAATTTAAAAAGTTTGCTTTGAAATAGTCAATTATCCATTTTTTTTTTAATTGTTATTCAGATTTTACAATAAGGTGCATTAAAACACTATTTCATTCATATCTGTGGACAAAAGATGAAATAGTTTCATGTGTTTAATAGGTTTTCTGCCTTTCTACAACCAAGGAGATACAAGAGTATGAATGGGGGTACCCTTTTGACTGTTTATGAAAAAAAAATTTCAGCCAACATTAATGGTACTATTTATTAGATATTTTCAGCCCTTTCAAGAATAAGGGTAGTTTTTTTTTTAGATTAACAGTAAAACTTTGATTAATTAATAAACGGTAGCAGAAAAATCCATTTCACAGTTAACAAACTAGAAAAATGTGAGCATCATACCTCCCCCTATACCCCCTAAAAAAGATCAAATCAAATTTTTAAATAGATGATGCACAAGGGCAATGTATACTTAACAGTCTTTAAAAGTTTCAATGAATTTCATCAAGTGGTCTAAGAGGGGTTGTTGCATTAAAGTAAGTACCCTATGGCGGACAGACGAACAGACAGACAGACACCATGATCACTATATACCGCCCTCTAAAGCGGGGAGCATAAAAAGGGCATGGATTCCTACCCTCAAAAACATATCCCATTTGTCCAATATTTGCTTGTCAGACCTACCTCATCAGTCCGGTTTTCCTCCTCAGACATAACAAACTGGTACACCATACTGGTTCAAAATTGTTTCATACATAGAACTCACTAATAATCATAGTCCATCCTTAATACTGTAATTTCATTTCTAATAAGTCATTGAAAATAAAATAAACAAAGGTTAAGTATCTTTCAGGTTATAATTATGGTATCCTTTTCAATATTAAACTTTGTCCTGGAAATCTAGTTGATGTTTCAGTTTTTTTATTTTAATATCAAACATTAATCCGGCTAGTAACAGCTAAATCTATTGACTTAGGCAGTACTCTCTGTTGTAAATACATCTATTAAAACAAACTGCGACAAACACATAGTTTAATAAGCTTTTGCACAAACAAAAGGAATGGACAATTAAAGACAAGTATGATATATTATTGATAATTACATGTATTCCGTCTCAAAGCCTACCATAAATGGTCTGATATTTTCACTTTCAAAGCAAACACAATTAAATCATAGAACTTCCACTGGTCTTTGATTTCCCCAGATTTAGTTAATCCAAAGGGGTTCTATGTTTGACATCATTATAATATAAGATGTTTTATATAGCGATAATTATGATTTCATAGGACTATTGTACCAGAAAGCACATGATAACAGACACTTAAATCACCGTAAAATAAACATAATTATTTATTTAAATATTCCATACCATTCTGTTGAATCGTAAATGTCTACAGAATGCAATACACAGTCATAAATAATTAATATTTGGGAATTAATACTTAAATATTGAGTGAATTGTTTTCTACAAATATAGACATGCATCAATTACACTGCAAAACAGACTATGTCAGGGGATAGATCTGTAACAGCAACAGATTTATTACAGAATAATAGTTTTACATGTCAGACAGCAGATCAAAGATTGTGATTTCTCACTAAAAAGATAAGCCAGCACCAGTTTTTCAGGGATACAAGAAATTCTGGTCTTGTAACCTAATGTGCTAAACAGAAGAATACATTATAGCATATAGCGGGTTATTTTCAGGGGTAAAAAATTTTGTGGATTTGAGTGGAAAATGTATGCCAAATATTTAAGCATTTCAAATTTTCGTGAATTATCAAAGATCCTATATATATCTTAAGAATACATAAAATATTTGCAGAATTTATTTTCTCGTCTTAGGTCCAATCGTGAAAATCAAATCCCAGTGAAAAATACCCACTACGTACCACCTTACTAGTGTTGAGGAAATTGTCTGATGTAAAGGAGAGCCTGAGGTGGTGAAGAAGTCATGTTTTGGTTATAAATGTGAGAAATATAAACACACTATTGAGAATAGAAATCTCAGACATTCAAAGAGATTCTCTCTGGTCAAGCCTCAAATTACCCTTGGGTGTCTAAGAGATTTTTTTATCTTGCACTTTCACTGGTGTTAGATTCTATATTTCTTTCATGAGTTTAAGAAATTCTGTCTTTTTTCAAGTTACAGTGCTGTGAAATGACTCATCTGTCATAGATTTTATAAGGGACACATAACTGCCTAGCTAAAACAGGCGACATCCTCGGTAAGATATGTGGAAAGAGAGACAGACAGGGTGATTCCTATATAGCCTATAAACTTTGCTAGCAGGGGGTATGATAATGAAAATCAAGCCTTTCAGAGATTTTTCATTTTTACTTGTCAACGAAATAGTTATGGGGTCTGTCATTGAAATAGTGATGGGGTCTGTCAATGGAATAGTTATGTTGTCTGAAAATGAAATAGAAATGGGGTCTGTCAATGAGATAGTTATGGGGTATGCCAATGAAATAGTTATAGGGTCTGTCAATGAAATAGTTATGGGGTCTGTCAATGGAATACTTATGGGGTCTGTCAATGACATAGTTTATGGGGTCTGTCAAGGGTCTGCCAATGACATAGTTATGGGGTCTGTCAATGAAATAGCTATGGGGGTCTGTCAATGAAATAGTTATGGGGTCTGTCAATGAAATAGTTATGGGGTCTGTCATTGAAATAGTTTTTGGGTCTGTCAATGAAATAGTTATTAGGTCTGTCTTTTAAATAGTTATGGGGTCTGTCAATGAAATAGTTATGGGGTCTGTCAATGAAATAGTTATGGGGTCTGTCAATGACATAGTTAATAGGTCTGTCTTTTAAATAGTTATGGGGTCTTTCAATAAAATAGTTATGGGGTTTGCCAATGACATAGTTATTACGTCTGTCTTTGAAATAGTTACGGGTTCTGTCAATGAAAAAGTTATGTTGCCTGTCTATTAAATTTAATGGGGTCTGTCAATGAAATTGTTATGGGGTCTGCCAATGAAATAATTATGGGGTCAGCCAATGAAAGTTATGGGATCTGTCAATGAAATAGTTATGGGGTCTGTCAATGAAATAGTAATTGGGTCTGTCAATGAAATAGTTATGGGGTTTGTCAATGAAATAGTTACCCCATCTGTCAATGACATAGTTATAAGGTCTGTCTCTGAAATAATTATGGGTTACACCTATGAAATAGTTATGGGGTCTGTCATTGAAATAGCAATTGGGTCTGTCAATGAAATAAATATGGGGTCTGTCAATGAAATAGTTATCATGTCTGTCAATGATATAGTTATTAGGTATGTCTTTGAAATAGTTATTGGGTCTGTCAATGAAATAGTTATGTTTTCTTTCAATGAAATAGTTATGGGGTCTGTCAATGAAATAGTAATGGGGTCTGTCTATGAAATAGTTATGGGTTCTGTCGATGAAATAGTTATTGGGTCTGTCAATGAAATAGTTTTGGGGTCTGTCAATGGAATAGTTATGGGTCTGTCAATGAAATAGTAATGGCATCTGTCAATGAAATAATTATGGGGTCTGTCAATGAAATAGTTATGGGGTCTGTCAATGACATAGTTATTAGATCTGTCTTTCAAATAGTTATGGGGTATGTTGATGAAACAGTTAAGGGGTCTATCAATGAAATAGTTACGGGGTCTGTCAATGAAATAGTTAAGGGGTCTGTCAATGAAATAGCTATGGGGTCTGTCTATGAAATAGCTATGGGGTCTGTCAATGAAATTGTTACGGGGTCTGTCTATGAAATAGTTACAGGGTCTAAAACTGTTTTAACTATTTTAGTTCAAATTCCCAAAATGACAATTTCAAAAAGTTTTCATATAAAAAGTGTTTTAATTTATCTATATTAGAAAAAAAAATTGAAATAAAATGGGTCAAAGACTCAAATGGCCGGGTTGCGTTTTGGTGTTTTTAGCTATTATAGTGTTGTTTAGCTCTGTGTATAGAATATGTTGACAATATTGATAAAAATGACCAAGTTAAAAAAAGCCAGGAAAAATAGGGAAAATATTGGAAATAATTCTATAAAGTCAGGTGCACATTTTCAAAATATAAAGAAACAATCTGTGAAGTTTCAAAGGTCAGAGATGAAAACTGTAAGAGGAGTTGTTTTCACAAAATAGGTACCCTTTGTTGAAATTGTGGATAAAAAATGACTAAGTTCCAAAGTCCCTAAAATTAGGAAAAAAATTTCAAAATAATTCCAAAAAGGAAGGTGCACATCTACAATATATATAGAAACAGTTTGTGAGATTTCAAAAATGTAGGCTGAAAACTGTAGGAGGAGTTGATTTCACAATATAGGTACCCTTTGTTGAAAATGTTGAAAAAAACGACTAAGTTCCAAAGTCCGTAAAAATAGGAAAAAAATTTCAAAATTATTCCAAAAAGGGAGGTGCACATCTACAATATATATATATAAACATTATATGAAGTTTCAAAGATGTAGCTTGAAAACTGTAGGAGGAGTTGATTTCACAAAATAGGTACCATATGTTGAAAATGTTGAAAAAAAATGATTAAGTTCCAAAGTCCATAAAAATAGGAAACATTTTTCAAAATCATTCCAAAAAGGGAGGAGCACATCTACAATATATATATAAACTTTATGTGAAGTTTAAAAGATGTAGGTTGAAAACTGTAGGAGGAGTTGATTTCACAAAATAGGTACCCTTTGCTGAAAATGTGGATAAAAAATGACTAAGTTCAAAAGTCCGTAAAAATAGGAAAAATAGGAAAAAATGTTCAAAATCATTCCAAAAAGGGAGGTGAAAACTGTAGGAGGAGTTGATTTCACAAAATCAGTATCAAATTTTCCCCGCCGCCGCCCGCCCGCCCGCCCACCCGACATTCACCATACTATAACCCGGATTTGCACTCCGTGCAACCCGGCCCAAAATTTAACTATTCTCCCCATCTAGCCTATATCAAAGTTGTCGAAGTCTGGCTACACTGGTTGTGTACCAGTTATCACTATTTTGACACTGTGATTTTGTATTTGATCTTCTGAAACTCTGACTAAACTTTTGATGTGTTATATTGTAAAAATTTACCAAGTAATGCGTCCCCCCAATCGTATTCATTTTGAGTTTCATTGCACATGCGCAGTAAAATAGTTATTTTAAAAATAGTAATGGTGCATTACATTATACCCCACCACATTTCACAAAACTTTGAAGTTTCAAGGGGCATAACTCCCCCAAAACCTCTTAGATCTCTGTACCCAAGTCAAACTAAGTCTGAATTTCTAGTATACCCATATATACATAGAATGTTTGGAGACAGTATGTAATTTTGTTAGTCGGAACTCTAAAATTCACAAAATTACAAAGTTTCAAGGGCATAACTCCAGAACCCCATTTTTCAGCAGGGGTACCTGCACTTCGGCATTGCAAGGAAATTTATACTAAATTTTCCATTATGAAAGGAAAACATAAAATAAGCTTTCATATCTGTGACTTCGATTGAAAAATTGGTTTTACTTCAGGGCCTGTTTAGTAGAAAATGAACCCGTAATACGAAAGAATGTGAAGAATAACCCCTAATTTCTGGTTTTCTTATTGTGAAAAGGTCGTTTTTCTATTTAAAATCTATTTTTCTCGAAAATTTGAAAAGCGTGACACTGAAAAGGTTGAGCGTGAGAGAGTGATTTGGTATTGGAAAGCGTGGCTCCCACGCCGAAAGCGTGAGACTTGACAGGTCTGCACTACGTGAGGCGGGGTATAAAAAGTGTTGGTTTTTATTGACAAATTTTGCTAATGCATGTACCAGTTATCACCATCTTTCAAAGTATGCATCAGCTTTTTTTTAAACTGTTACATGTACACTTTAATCCACTAAAGTACTCGAAAAAGGCATAAACTATAAAAGGGAATAAAGAATGGTCAGACGATGCAATTTTCAAACTGAAAGTAGCATGATTTTTATCAAAGCCCAATTCACTCTGTTTGTTCACTATGACAAGAAAATAGAAGACCTTGACGGCCCCAATTCATCTTGAGTTTGAGTCTTTGACTATTTGAAGAGAAAGCAATTGAGTTAGATAATGTGTGAATTTGTGTTCTTGCAACATTATTGGGTGCTAAATAAGTCTTTTTATCTTTTTTTCTTTTGATATGGAAGAGAGAGTTCAAAGCCAAAATAAAAGAAAATGTGTTCATGGGACATGGATGCCCCCACCAGACAGATATCTGCAAACAGGAAGTAGAAGATTTGAAAAGGGAGACACAGTACAACTCATCACATCAAAGCTTAAGACAAACTGCATGCAAAAGTTTAGAAATCCTTGACAAAAAATTTTGGACTTACGTACAACCAGACAAGGGTAAAACTTAATACCCCCATCACCTAATGGCGGAGGCATAAAAAATTTGTACTTTCAGCCTACTTGAATCCAAAAGCCTTTTTTTATAACTTTCTTTTATCATTTGTTGCTGTTTGGGGAGTTGAATGTAAATGAATATATTTTTCCCCAAAAAAACTTTACTCCTATGTCAATGTACATACCTGCATGACAAACAAAGAAAATGAATATTTTTTGTAACTATCCATCAATTGACTAATAGTTTACCATAACAAAGTCAAACATATGTGCACAACATAC
>MJUU01048707.1:0-11357 GCA_002080025.1 Modiolus philippinarum | reverse complement strand
TGGAACTGGATTTGATTTTTCTTGATTTACAATAAAA
Organism: Modiolus philippinarum; assembly: GCA_002080025.1. Taxonomy (NCBI): domain Eukaryota; kingdom Metazoa; phylum Mollusca; class Bivalvia; order Mytilida; family Modiolidae; genus Modiolus; species Modiolus philippinarum. The sequence goes on along the minus strand of MJUU01048707.1, from coordinate 11,320 downwards.
CCTAAAGATTCGAAGGTTTTTGTCATAATGTGGTAATGCTCTTCACAAGACTTCTTACTCAAGTCCATTGATAAAGAATCATCAATATAGAAAAAAGAACAAATACCAATTTTTCGAAAATATGAAAAAATTGGTTTTAAAACCTTAGTGAAAATTCTAGGTGCTGGACTAACACCAAAACAGAGGCAGTTAAATTCATAAAGTCTACCTCTCCAATAAAACTTAAGATACTTTCTATGTTCTTTATGTATGGGAATGGAAAAATATGCATCCTTCAAATCTATAGATATAAAATACATGTCATGTTCGACAGATTCCAATATTACAGCCAAAGTTTCTTGTTTAAAATGATGATACTCTATAAACTTGTTCAACTCTGTCAAATTTATGACGGGTCGAAATTTTCCATTTTTCTTTTGAACAAGGAAAATATTTGATACAAATTGATCATTTTCAAATTCTGAGACTGAGATGTCTCCTTTACCTAGTAGTTCACTAATTTCTTGATCAATTATCTTTGCTTTTTCTTCAGAAAATTCTATTACTTTGGGAATAGAATTTTGAAAAGGTTTTGATACAAATTCAAATTTGTATCCTGAAATAGTATTTAAAATCCAAGGGTCTGAAGAAAGCATTTTCCATTCTGATACATAAAATTTTAATTTTCCAGCTGGAAAATCTCTCACCTTCAATATTTCGAGTAATCTCTTCCCCTTCCCCGGGGTCTGCCTCTGCCCCTGTCGCCTCGTCTCTGATTCCTGGGCCCCTCCTGATGACGTGAGGAGCCCCTTCTGGGGTTTTTTGGAAACCCTCTGTGACTAAAAGAGCTTTTAGAGACATCCATTATTTTACTACTTTCCCCGATTTCTTTCAGCCTTTGGGTAAGCTCTGATCCAAAAAGTGTCTCGCCAACAGGATTACTTGGAGCACATAACTGATGGAAGCGCCTTTTCAAAAACTTCTTTTATCAAATAGCGTCTACGGATTGACAATTCAAAGTGTGCAATACAAATAAGAGTCATACTGTCCATAATAAGCTTCTTGGCTTCTGCAATGCTCAACTCACTGCTTCCTGAAAGCATTTGATACACTGAAATCAGTGATGATACTGCCAGACCCATGACCTTTTGTACGTCTTGCACTGCAGAGTCTCCTGCTCTGGATGCCGGAGGCAGGTCATTGTATATCTCTGGTGCTAACTTAGTTGGTAGTAGGGATTTACAGTTTGATGGAATTTTAATCTTCTTTGTTTTCAAAACTGTTCGATGTTAGCCTGTTTTGTACAGCATTTCACCACAAAGTTTGCAAGATTCTCCTTAGCGGGTTGTGAAAACTCTACCTCATCCGTAAATATTTGCGGAAAATCATCATNTGCATCATTGTCATTATGCACCTCACGTCGTGTATTACTTGATTCATTTAACAAGTCTTCACATTCTTCATTTAGATCAAATGGGCTAGAGTCTGCTATAGACTTGCTGCAAGAAGGAACTGCAGGTTTTGGTGTAGTTTGTTTACTACTATCCGACCTTTTCTGAAACTTGATTGAATCAAAATATTCTAAAAGTTCCTGTAGAACTTCTGGGTCGTACCGAGGAGTTTTAGGCTGTGATGGTTTGTCATCAGTCGAGGTTTTTCGTTTCACAGCTTTTGCCTTTCCCTTCTTATTTTGTCCAGGACCTTTGCCTTTGCTTGCCGTATCTTTCACGTTATCAGTGTTTGTCGGCTTTTTGTGAGGAACATTGTTGTTTTCATCCATAAGTGAAAACCCTGAGAAAGACCTCTCTTCATCGTCTGATGCAAAAAGGTCCAAAACGTCTTGTTTCTTGGACATTTCTGACTCTGAGTTAGAGCTTCCCTGACTATCCGACATTTTCACTCTAATGTCGTATGATGGCGAATTGCCGTAAATAAATGTCGTAAATTACGACAATCAGTTGATCTTGTAAATGACAAGAAATTTAATAAATTGCAAATTGCAAACTTTAAACAGCAACGAATTGTAAACTGTTTACGTCCGAACAGGACACTGGCCTTAAAACAATAAGACACCTGGTCAATTTTCGATGCGCTTTTATAGGACTCAGGTAGAAATTTCTTTTGTTATGTAAATAAGGGACACTGGCCAATACCGATAACAATAATTCGTTTTCAACCCGAGAATGCTGGAGGGGTTACGATAGAGAATACATTTAGAGCATACATCATTAATTATGTTCTTGGTTTCAATGTCAAGAGAACCAGTACTCTTTAATAAAGACAAAAGTTTCTCTGATGAAGCATTGCCAAATTGTTTATGAAGCTTCAACACTATCTCTTGTTTTCGCTTTCTTGATATACCTTCTTTACGAGTAACTACAAGAATTACCTCACTACTTAATTCTTACATTTCAGAGATAGAATGTTTATTGTCTCCAATAATGTCTATACAATAATGACTACTAGATGTTAAATAAACCTTGATTTGCTCATTAAACATTGTCACCTTGTCATTAGTTAAGTCAAGAACTGTTTTAGCTCTTCAATGACTCTTTGCTTAATAGAAGTGGAATTTCACATTCAACAATTTCTGCCTCAATGTAGCAGTCAACTTTTCCAATTTTGGCAGGAAATTTTGCCTTTGATGTAGAATAAATTGTTTTTCCATTACCAAACTTAAATGATGTGTTGCTTTCAACAAAAGTGATCTTACTTTGAGCTTTTTGATCTAAAGATTCTATAAAGTTGTGAAGCCATTTTTCACCACATACAGTTTTAGTACATGCCGTGTCAATAACAGCAGAATTATGAGCCTCGGCTACAAACACTTGAGGAGTAAGCTCTGATTGTGGATCAATAAAAAGTGTAATATTGACATGCTCTGAATTTTCACCTTCTTCCTGATTAGTCTCAGCAAGTCTTACATCCTCATTTTTATCGGGGCAATTTCTAGCCCAATGAAACTTGGAGTCACAAATATTACATCTTGTAACTTTACCGTCAAAAGATGGATTCAATCTTTGTCTACCAAAGTTGCCTGATCGACCTCCTCTAAAACTTGAATTCTGTTTTCTAAAGCTTCTAATGCCCTTTTCATAACGGCCTCTTTGATACCGTTGTGTGATAAACACAGATTCTCCTTCTCCAGAAACTCCTGAGGCTAAACTATGTGAACTTGCTCCAAATATACGGCTTAGTGCTGTTTTCATTGTTTCAAACTTCAAATTACTACAAGCTGTAAGAGCTAGCTGTCGATCACTTTGATTTAGACCAGCATTGTCAAGAAGCTTAAAAGCAAGAATTGCATCAGGAAGTGCCATATCATATCGTTTGCATGTGTTATATTTCTGCTCAAATTCAATCATGTATTCGGACATACTCATTGAGCCATCTCTTTGACATTTGTCAAAAGCCGTGTAAGCACAATACGCCTGATCAACCTTGTCTTTGTCGAATAGCTTGTCCAATTCTGTAATAAGCACATCAGCACCATCATTTGCATTTAATTTAACTGGATCAACTTCTAATGCCACCTCACGTGGCTTTCCTTCAAGTGTCAGTGCTAGCGCCAGTGCCCTCTTATCTTCTGCAAATTCAGTTACCATTTCCCAGAGGTGAACTTCCGTCTTCCATTCAGAATAATCTTTATTACCATCCAAACTTGGTGGGTTTTTATAATTCGGCATCTTTAATCTGCTACCAATGATAATGATGCAATGAGTGATGAGTGATATATAATGGCTATGTGAATGAAGTCTATGATATACAAATGTTTATTAAATGAAAACCCACCAAGCTAACTAAATCTACAAATAGAGTAAACATAAAATAAGTAAGCATACTAAACTAAATTAAACTAAACTAGAACTACATAGCTATAAAATGATATGTTAACAGGCTGCTCTTGAATAGTCCATACCAAGGATTAGTCTTTGAAGCTGGCTCTACAAAAAAAGGAAAAACTAGACGGGAGTCTCTTCTCTGGGAGACTTTGTTCCCTGCATGTACTTTGTTGGTAAAGAGGAAGTAGATGAGGGACGGCTATGAAAATGATGTACACACTGTAGCACTACAGAATTAGACTTCAACAAAATATCAAGTTTACTACATGTAGTTGCTAAAAAACTGTGATGAAAAATTGTGACCCTTCAGGAAAGTGATAACAGAAAGTGATCCCTATATTTCGCTTTGCGAAAATGCTGGTGACAAAGAACCTACTATAGGAATAAAAGTAATTCTGGAGGAATTTATCTAGACTATGTGTAAACGCAACTGACTCGCTCACAAACTAATTCATTTAGTAAAGTTTGTGAGTTAAAGGGCAATAATTCCTACATAAGTCATGTGTGATTGGTCAAAATTATAAAAAGGAAATAATAAAACTTTTCTGTTGAAGATATATATCAAAGTGAACTACTAGTAACTATCAGTGTAAATTTCTATATTGTTGAAACCTTTAAGGTTGTTCTACTCCCAGGCATAGGATGGTCTTTACCCCATTTGATATTTTTTGTCGTACTTTTATAATTTTACAAATGTCATATTTCTTTGGTCTTTTCAAACTTTCACTTAGACGGCTTCTGAAGAGTCTAATAGACAAAACGCATGTCAGACGTATGAAAGATGATGTGCCTGGAACTTTAATTTGTTTTTGACAAAAATACTTTCAAACTTAAATTTTCATTAGATAATATTTCTTTATTACTTGGCTTACCTTTGAATAACCTATACGAGTTTCTGTCTCCTCATTTATGCTTGGACATGAACATGATTCTAACAACATCTGAAATATATCAATCAGTTGAGTTTTAACACATCTATCCCAACACTGAAGATCAAGGTATGAAATCGTGTGATTTTCGATTATAATCTATCATCGGGACAGCACTAGCCTAAATATACAGGATCTTTGGATTTATTAAAGAAATTATACAAAAACATGACTGTCAACGTTACTGCTCATGAAATAAATAAAATTAATTTAATTTTCATCGGACAATCATTGTCATATTGTTAATTGTATATTTAATATTAAATAATAAAGCATAACTCTCAGACTTGTTGCGGTGCACATGGTGGCCATTGCCAAGAAATTCATTGTCTTAGTGTTTAACATTACCCAAGAATATCGTTGCACTTAGGTTTAACATTGGACTCATGGGAAAAATCACATTTTCATCTTCTGCTCTGAAACCAATGAAACAAATCAACAAAAGTTTATAGGAATAATGTACTAAAGGTCTTTAACAAAGATTGCTCATTCCTTCTGATCTGACAAAAACAATGGCTGCAAGTTTAACATTGGACCCAATGGAGAAATCACATTTTCATCTTCTTCTCTGAAACCACTGTAGCAAGTTCAACCAAACTTTACAAGAATGATGTATGAAAGGTCCTTTACAAATATTGCTCATTTTGTTCTGATCCGATTAAAAAAAAACACGGCCGCCAGCGCGGAATTTAGGTTTAACATTGGGCTATATGGAAAAAATCACATTTTCATCTTCTCCTCTGAAACAGTTGAAGCAAATTCAACCAAACTTTACAGGAATGATGTACTAAAGGTCCTTTATGAAGATTGCTAATTTTATTTCAATCCGACAAAAAACAAGGCTGCCAGCCGGGAACTTGGGTATAAAATTGGACGCTATGGGAAAAGTCACATTTTAATCTTCTCCTCTGAAACTGCTGAAGGAAATTCAACCAAACTTTACAGGAATGATGTACGGAAGGTACTTTTAAAAAATATGCTCATTTCAGTTCGATCCAACAAAAACATGCCCTTTAGTGCAGAACATAGTTTAACATCATAGCCTGGTATGTGAAACCCATACTTCTCATTATCTTCTCTGAAACTATTCAAGAAAATTTAACTAAACTGTATTGGAATGATTTATTGAAGGTCCTTTGCAAAGATTACTCATTTCAATAATATCGGACAAAAACACATGTGTCAATGGAGACCTCATCGGTAAAATACATGGAGATGGAGATGTTGATGTCTCCTTGACATTTGCCCCATTTCCTTTCTTTTCCATATCTTTTTTTGTTGTTGTCATGCATGGCATACAAAGATTTCGTCAGGTGAGCGATACAGGCTCAGTCTCTGAGCCTCTAGTCTTATTCTCATTCATAGATGTAGTTAACAGAGGATTGATCATTTTGGCAAGACTGTCCTCAACTCTGGGTCCTACTTTCTAGGCCAAACTAAACTCTTCCAATTTTTCGGACAAGAGTTTGTAAAAATCATGGCCTTTGTTTATTTCAAGAACAGAATAATTAGAGCCCCGCCACAAAGTGGCGGACGCCCTATAGTAATCAGTCTGTCCGTCCGTCCGTCCGAAACAATCGTGTCCGAGCTATAACATTTTTCTCTTTTGAGATAGGCTTTTGATATTTGGCATGTAAATAGATCACCTCAAGACGACGTGTCGCGTACCTTAGTTCGTGACCTTTGACATTGACCTTTGACCTCAGGGTCGCATTCATGCTTTTACAATGACAAAGTCCTGTCCGGGCTATAACTTTTTTCTCTTTTGAGATAGGCTTTTGATATTTGGCATGTAGATAGATCACCTCAAGACGACGTGTCGCGTACCTTGGTTGGTGACCTTTGACCTTGACCTTTGACCTCAGGGTCACATTCATGATTTTTCAATGACAAAGTCGTGTCTGGGCTATAACTTTTTTCTCTTTTCAGATAGGCTTTTGATATTTGGCATGTAGATAGATCACCTCAAGATGATGTGTCACATATCTTGGTTGATGACCTCTGACCTTGACCTTTGACCTCAGGGTCACATTCATGCTTTTTCAATGACAAAGTTGTGTCCGGGCTATTACTTTTTATTCTTTTGAGATAGGCTTTTGATATTTGGTATGTGGATAGATTGCTTCAAGGTGAATGTCACGTACAATATTTGATGACCCTTGACCATTGACCTCTAGGTCACACTTGGAGCGGGCCCACAGAGATGGATACCATCTCACTGATGTCTAGTTTCTGTCAGCCTTGTTTCTGTTTGAGGTGATGCGCTTGATCTTGATGAACTTAAAATGGGGTTCTCAGGGGGAATAACATGTTCTGGTTTTTGTCTCATACAAGGAATGCTTTCTTCTTCTTCCGAATTTCTTCGGAAATATTCTTATAATAGATCAAATTGTTCAATGAATCCAATAATCTTTTCATTGAGTCTATTTGTTTATTATGAGTGTACATGATCGCTTTGACCATAATGTAGGAGGATCAAATGTCCGACTGTTGAGTATGTTCAATACCAAAATTATTTGTAGACACATTGGCACTGCAAAGAATTTCTGCCACGTAGAGTCAGAATTTTTATCAACTAAAGTAAGCTCAATTTCTTGCAGCTGACTGCCTCACTGGTTATTGAAGTCCAAAAGAGCAAGCCCCCTCTCCCTACACTTGTCTTGTCTGAGAGGCAAATTTGGAGGAATAGGGTCCTCTGACATATCGATGTCAGGATCTGTTAAGACAGCATTGCTAGATGACATATAATTTGAAAAAAAATGTCATCCAATGCCATGATCATAAAATTAAAACAAAGAAACTCTGGAGTTTTGTACCAAAAAAGTTCCAAACAAGAAAATCAAATGTGAATGTTCTATATATCCTTCGAATCAATATAAATCGTAGATCTCACAAATATAGCTAACTAATTGATTGCACAAAATTAGTCAAATTCATAACTGGTAAGGGTTATACTGATGCATTCTTGGAATTAGGTTGTTGAACAATCTAAATATGCAATCCAGTACATACGTGCAATGTCTTTTGCTTCATCAATATAACTTTTCATAACTTTGATCTCCTGAACCGTTAACAAGAACCAAGACAGGATACGTAGAAAGGAACGAACAAGCCTCATCTCTATCCATGATAGCAAAAGTTTGATATATATAAAGTAGATATTACGCCTGAACCACGAATTTTAGCTATTACTTTCAATTAAATTTTCAGTGGAATAAAAAGATGCCCTGATGCTCAAGAGATGACACTGGAATGCCTGATTAAGACGCACATCAGTTAAAACAAAAGACTTGGTTTCTGATTGGACAGCTATTAATTAGTAAATCACTGTGATTGGCTAAATACATAACAATTACGAAACGAGATCTCCAGCGCTAAACCGCTTAATTAAGTAAGCTGCTATGCCAGTTACCAGCCTACTATTAATTTTTAGGACTGCTATGTATTAAAAATTTATTTTGAATAAAACATCACATTTCATGTCTTAAATTTACATATAATGCTGAATCTGATCATCAGTGACATATGACCACTTCTGAACAAAAAGGATGGAATATGCCACTTGATATTTTCTTACTGCTAAAACTTTATTAGGCGTATGAATATATCAGATGCATGAATATAGAAATCAAATTATGTGGTGTTTCCTTCAAATTGATGCATAAACTATTATTTTATCATTTTGGAAATTGTTGTTATGACATTTTCATCAGTGACATATGACCAGTTCTAAACATAATGAATGGAATGTGCCACTTGATATTTTCATACTGCCAAAATAATTTATTGGGTGTATGAATTTAGGATAAGATTTGTTTAAGATGTTAAATGAAAACAAACTCCTGTGAACACAGATTAGAACTTTTCTTAAATAATTCTATTAATGTAGTGGAACAAAGTACCCACAGCTGTTCTAGAACCACCCTGAAGGTATTCTAAAATATTTAAATGACAGTTCCGGGAGATTTTGTAGAACTTTTCTAGGAAAATTCTAGAACAATTGTTCTAAAAAAAATTTTTTTACAACTTTTCTTGATTTGTTCTAGAAAAATAACATCAATCTGGAACAATGAAGAGAAGTTATCAGAATAACTGTAAAACAATTATATAACAGTTAAGTTACATTCTGCAACAACCTCTCTAAAACTGTCTGGACATTTTTTCTCGAATATTTTTCACCTGCTATCGTATTCCAAACAATTTTTCAACAATGCTGCTCATTTTAGGAACTGATTCTAGTAGGTCTGAAAATTGTGACCTGATCTGTCATTTTATTGTTCCTGTTTCATCAGACTTCATCAACAGGTGTATGAATATAGAGTTTCCTTCAGAGGTATAGTAGTAAAAAATATCAAATATCCGCAAAATACAGCTTGATTTTGTCTCAACTGTATAACTCAAAACATATTTTCAAAAGATGGCAAAAACAAATGAGATGCTCTGCATATTTATCTGTCTAAAAGATTCATTCACATCACAGAAAAATGTTTTCATCTTTAAAAAAATCACAAATAATTAAAACTTGATTGATGCACTTGTAGTCTTGTTGAATCTCTTTTTCCGCTCTGTCTCATCAATAAATATTCCTATAAAGAAAACAGATAGATGTTGTAAAAATTGGCACACTTTTAATTGTGTGCTGGTTGTAATGATTTTTATAAATATTTACATTGAATCAATTAATGCTGCCATCAAAAATTATATTACAACATTGATGAAAGATGCGGCCTAAATTAATACCTCTAAACAATTATGTATTATAATAGTGTTAAAGAAAAACAACACGAGTAGTTGGAGGGGCAATGGGAAATTAAAACTAAAAATTAAAAAACTACAGAATAATTCCAATGAAAACTGAAACAATTCTTGCACTTTTTTAATTACCATGAAAATTTCATGAAATTTCATGGTTTGATCATGTTTAAACCATGAAATTATCTTGAAATACCATGAACGTCAAATGCTCCCTATTGTGTTTTCCTTGTAACCATGAAATAACATCAATTTATATAAAAATCATGCAACCCTGTGTTCAACCATTAATGTGGGTGCCAAGTCCGACTGGCAGAGGTTCTTTCATTATAAATAATGGTCTCTTGTCTTCTTTGTTTATATTTGGATTTTTTTGGTGGAATCGTGATCTATGATTGAAGTTGTGGGTCATTGTTGGTGTTTTCTGCTTTCAGTTGGAATTTTCATAAAATACACTGTACAATGATGCAGTTTATTACCATATTTAAAAAACCAGTATGAACAATAAAATATTAACAAGTGTGACCCTCTTAAACGGACATGATTTTGTGCAATTATGAAAAAATAGGAAATATGGGGTTAGCCATGTGAAAACATCATTTTCATGCTGGTTCTACAAAACTGAACACCTTCAGGGGTGGTCTCGTCTAAATCACAGGTGTGAGGTGTGATCTCGTCTACATCACATCACATGTGTGATATCGTCCAAATCACAGGCTTGATTCCATCTATATCACAGGTGAGATCTGACCAATATCATTATTGGTAAAAGTTTCAAAACATGATCTATTTTATGAAAAAATAGAAATATGATATAAATATATTGATTTGAAAGGGATCATCGTCTAAAATTGCTTAATTTAAGTTGTGCAAACAGGGCCAACTGACATTTATTCACCAGTCTTCCTTGAATGGTTGTCAGTGCTTTGTGCATCCATATCGTACATATGTAACAAATAAAGTTACAATTTTTCTTTGTCCGGAATTCCATTGTTTACCATTGAAGTGATGGCATATTCTAATATGAATAGTTGCTCCTTAAATTTGACAATTTCAACAGTGTACAATATTTCCCAGTCATGTCTCTAGTTTGATACGTGTGATACAGATTTAATAAATGAGAACATGGCGTTTGCAAACAACTACAAAATTGTCATCGATGATCTTTAGGACTAGGGGTAATAAAATTAATGGAATTGAGGCCTTGCGGAACATTTGAAAATATTATTTCGGTCGGCGGGTTAGCGATGCATTGCTTACCTACACCACGGTATTTAGTACCGTATAGATCATTATTTGTCTTTTAAAGTAAATTCTGTGACACAGATTGTATTGTCAGCTGAAAAAAAATTTTAACAACAATTTTTGTTGAGCTGGCATCATTCATTCATCTTTTAAATTTTCCTCCGAATATGATGCTGAGAAATGTTTTGCTGTCTGAGGGCGCAATCCTTTCTGAAAAATATAAATACTAGTTTCAAGGTTGTGAGTTTTGTCCTGTCTGTGGAATCACTTAACCAACCCTGAAACGTGCAGTACAAATATCTTGGTGTCGACACAGTTTTCTCGGTTTTAATCCAAATATGGCATCTATGGCAGGATCCATATTTTGACAGGTTCAAGAAAGAATATTCTTTCAACCTTGTATTATTTCTCCATTTCCTTTTCCCTCTAGATGTTTTTTCAACACATCTCCATTGAACACTTTACTGATCTGTCAAAATGTTTAACATTTAGAAAATTACTCATTGAATCTGATTTGTTACTGCTCCCATGTCAAAATGAAATGCATTTCATAAGCATTTCACTAGCATTTGA
>MJUU01048705.1:20798-44068 GCA_002080025.1 Modiolus philippinarum | reverse complement strand
CCATACCATAATACGACCGCAAAATTTTTGCGGTCGTATAAAAATTGCATAACTTAAAAAAACTAATAAATACATGTAATCGTAGTATAAATATTATATATAAAATATGCATACAATTAATTTATAATTATTGTCTAAAAATAAAATTTCACTTTAGAGCTTTTAAGGAACCCGGAAATCTGACAAGGGAGGTAATAAGTTGTTTTCTATGAGTGTTTGGAAGTATCCCGCCATTTTGATTTTATGTTTCAAGCTTTGATAGGTATTTGAAATGAAAATTTAAACAAGGGAGGTAATTTCAAAATACATTTAAAAAAAAAATTTTGATTTTGTGAAATAATTACATAAGATCCGTGATCCCCATTTTTCTTTTCGTTTTTAGAAAGTTCAATAAAGGGGCTAGCAATATATAGAATTAATCAAACTTTTCATGGATGTAACTTGAATTATTTTAAAAAAAACTAGATGTTGTTTTTGAAATCCAATTCATGAAAATGTTCATCCTAAACTACAGAAACATTTTAAGTATGGTTGCTAGGTAGAATTCCAAAAAATAAGTGGTCTTTGACACTTTCAGGAAATTTACCAAAATTGGAATCAAATATTTTTGAAATCCAATTGATGAAAATGTTCATCCTAAACTACACAAACATTTTAAGTATGGTTGCTAGGTAGAATTCCAAAAAATAAGTGGTCTTTTAGACTTTCAGGAAATTTACCAAAATTGGAACCGCCTTTCAGAATCGTAAGTTATCAGAATTTTGCTTTTTACCAAACACTTGTCAGAATATAATATAATATGCCAAAATTAAAAAAAATATGTGTCTTTGACATTTTCAGGAAATTTACCAAAGTTGGAACCGGAACCAAAATTCCAAAAGCTTATTGCAAATCTATAGACTATATGCAACAATTCTGCATAAAGATTTGATCCCTAAATCCAAAAATGTAGGAGGAGTTTGTGTCACATGCCACATGTGTCTAATCCACATCTTTTGGTCTTTGTTAAAATTGACATCATGGGGCCTCTTGTTTGCACCAAGACCAATATCAAAAATCCGAAAGCTTATTGCGCATCTACAGACTATATGCAACAATTCTATAACAAAATTAAATCCCTAAATCCATAAATGTAGGAGGAGTTTGTGTCACATGCCACATGTGTAAAAATTAACATCATAGGGCCACTTGTTACAATCTACCATGGAACTACACAGGAAAAACATAAGACAAAAGACAAATATAAACAACAATAGGAACTCTGGACAGACGGACTTGGTGCTGGCACTGGCAAAAGCCAGCGGTAAAAGACTGCTTTGTTTCCAAAAATTCATCAATTTCACACAAAATATACCATTTGCTTTTAGCATCAAAGTACCCAATTGTCAGCTTTGATATATTACCTCATTTTTGTACAACTCTTCTTACATGCAATAATATAGGGTTATTGCATGAATATTTTGTGGAATATTGTCCTGAGTAAAATTTTATAAAGCATCAGCTTGCCAGTGCAATATATATTCTACAAGGGATAACATTCCTGAATATTCATGCAATAACCCTTTTATTGTATAGCAAAGCAAAATTTCTTCAAAGATAGGGATTTTTGTTGTCAATGATGTCATGAAAATAAAGTCGTATTTGTATTAGTGCAATATGAAATTTTATTGCACACTTACTTTTGGTTGCTTTCTTGGGGAAACATTATGTTGCTATGCAATAAATCTTACTTATTATCTGTCCAAACTAGTCCCCTAAGTTCTCTATGCATTCCCCCCTGGTCTGTAACTTACTTATTATTTTGTCCAAAGTAGTCCCCACAGTTCTCTATGCATTCCCTCTGGTCTGGAACTTACTTATTATCTGTCCAAAGCAGTTCCCACAGTTCTCTATGCATCCCCCCCTGGTCTATAACTTACTTATTATCTGTCCAAAGTAGTCCCCACAGTTCTCTATGCATTCCCTCCGGTCTGTAACTTACTTATTATCTGTACAAAGTAGTCCCCACAATTCTCTATGCATTCCCTCCGGTCTGTAACTTACTTATTATCAGTCCAAAGTAGTCCCCACAGTTCTCTGCATTCCCTCTGGTCTATAACTTACGTATTATCTGTCCAAACTAGTCCCCACAGTTCTCTATGCATTCCCTTTGGTCTATAACTTACTTAATTTCTGTCCAAACTAGTCCCCACAGTTCTCTATGCATTCCCTCTGGTCTGTAACTTACTTATTATCTGTCCTAAGTAGTCCCCACAGTTCTCTATGCATTCCCTCTGGTCTATAACTTATTTATTATCTGTCCAAATAGTCCCCACATTTCTCTATGCATTCCCTCTGGTCTATAACGTACTTATTATTTGTCCAAACTAGTCCCCACAGTTCTCTATGCATTCCCTCTGGTCTGTAACTTACTTATTATCTGTCCAAAGTAGTCCCCACAGTTCTCTATGCATTCCCTCTGGTCTATAACTTATTTATTATCTGTCCAAATAGTCCCCACGTTTCTCTATGCATTCCCTCTGGTCTATAACATACTTATTATTTGTCCAAACTAGACCCCACAGTTCTCTGTGCATTCCCTCTGGTCTGTTACTTACTTATTATAATTCCAAACTAGTATGCATTCCCTCTGCTATGTAACTTACTTATTATCTGTCCAAACTAGTCCCCACAGTTCTCTATGCATTGCCTCTGGTCTGTTACTTACTTATTATCTGTCCAAACTAGTATGCATTCCCTCTGGTCTGTTACTTACTTATTATCTGTCCAACCTCTGGTCTGTAACTTACTTATTACCTGTCCAAACTAGTATGCATTCCCTCTGGTCTGTTACTTACTTATTATCTGTCCAAAGCAGTCCCCACAGTTCTCTATGCATTCCCTCTGGTCTCTTGAATGAAATATCAGACTTCCGTACAGGCTTTTTCTGAAAGTATACAGTCTTTATTACAAAACAAATTACTTTAGTCTTTTTTACCTAAGTTTTTTTTTCACCGAGATTTGGAAACCGGTATAAATTACAACTGGACTAAATAAAATTGTCTAATTAAACCTTGACTAAACCATACATGTATCTAAGTCTAAACTGAATATAGCTTTTAAGTTCGTTTGTATCAATAATTGTGTTTTGAAACTGTACCTGTCAAAATCAAGCAGCAATGTGGAGTATCAAAGGTATTTGGTTAGATGGGTTTCACTGTATGATATTTGATTGGATGATCATGATCATGATGATTGTGGACAAAATAGCATAAAAAGTCTGATTTCTAGCAAAGTGTAGTCTTTAAAATAAGAAAAAAATATAACTTGCTTTCACTAGCAACTGTAAGTTTTACCTTGTTTTCATTAAGAAGTGCATCTTTTGTCATAAATTTATTTCCTTGATCCAGCTCCAATATATCTCTAACATCTGAACCACCTCCTTCCATTTTTATATTCTACAAATAAAATACTGGTAAAGTATATATAATTATGATTAGAATGTAACCTTCCTACTTTTTTGTCCTACTGTATTGACTATGTTATGAAAATGCCTATATTATGGCTCTTGTTTTGCTCAAAGAATCCATTAAATTAGAGAACTTTCATCAATTTCATATTTTGGAAAAAAGACCCCCATATAACGATGTTTGTAAAACAAGATCTGAAAGGTCTATTTTGTACATTTAACCTTCAGTGCACGTAATCTTGCAACTGAAAGGGGGCATTACTCAAATATTGAGAACCTGGATACACTGATCATAAAAAGATCATGAAATCAGCCTGGTTTTTCCATAGTTTTGCATGATAGTTTTTGCCGAGTCCAACTAAAAATTAGAAAGAAAAGTTATGAAAATACTTAATGAGAAGAAAAATACTTGTCTGATGTTATAGATATAAAGACATTCTTTAAAAATAAATAAAGATATGTAAAAATAGAAATTTAAATTTGGTGAAATGCTTCTTGTATTTTTATTTTCTATGCATCCACAAAACTTGTACTTTTAGAATAAATAATTGCATCTTCGTGATAATTACACCTTATGTAAGTTATCTGCATTCTGATTGGTTAATGGCCGTTGTATTTTTTGGCAAATACCACCCATCCGTGGTATTTGTCCTGGAGTCATATGTGCGCTTTAATGATAGAGACAATCGGTGTAATTAAACAGATATATCATGAACATCAGGGTATTTGCCAAAAATACAAGTCTTGGGTCTAAATTTCCCTCGCCTTTCAGGCTCGGGAAATTTTACTGCCCCGTGACTTGTATTTTTGGCAAATACCCCTCCTTAATATGATATATCTGTTCATTATAACAATTCTGCATTTTGTTCTATTGTCAGAGCATTTGATCCAAAAAGAAGTAATTTAAGTTAGGAAGCACCCAGAAATTCAAAGTAAAAATTTTTGTTTGTCGAAGAATTGTATATATTTATGACAATGGACTAAGATATCATAAATTTAGGACTGTCTACCAGATTTCGACTAAACAGCTCATGTGCTCATATATGATGTTTAATAAGCTGCTACTTATGTACAATTTTTTAGTGTAAGATTTGACCACTTCTTCTACCCACCTTAGAAAATGAAAGACGTTTGTCAGAATGAATATTAAAACATGCTTTAAAGAACAACAATTAATTTAAGCGTTGTTCCTTTGCTTGTTTTTTACCATGTATTTGTAGAGACTCCATATCCTTTCATTCGACATTTAAAAATGTTTAGTGAAGCTGAATTCGGAACATTTACTGGTAGGTTGTTCCACAAATTAATTTCCGACAGCAAGAAATAATTTGTATATAAGGCCTTTCTAGTACAAATTAGTTTTATTGTTTGACTGACAAATAAAATGATGGTGAAAGTGAGTCCCCGTCCATTCCCCACCTTGCTGTTAATTTATCCAATTATCACTTCCAAGTCAACAATCAATTCGGGATAATTGTAAAAAATAAATCTACTGACAGTACTGACATCGACACGTTTGCAAACAAACAAACCTAATTATTAAATGGGGAGCAAACGGACCCACTTGGTGGGGGAATGGACCCTATGCAAATGGACCCTTGGACATGTACAGTGGGCAAATGGACCTGTTACTTGTGAAAGTAAGACCTAATGTTAAGAAGTAAATAACTCAAACACAGACATATCGAATACTTTTGACAACTTGCCAGACATTCGGTCTTGCAGTTTTCGATATGTCTGCAAATACTTCTTCATTCCCCGTTTTATATATCATAACGAGTCTATGTTTTTTTTCTATGATCTGATCATTTGTCCCATCCTGTCTCTTCCTATAGTTTATCTTTGTTCCACCAATCATGATTCTTGTTGCTTAAATCTAAACATTCTATTTAATTTAAACTAACCTAATCCAACTGTCACATGGACCCACATCACTAATAGACTTTTTGAACTGATACAAATAAAAGTAGGAATTGCTTAAGATAAGTACACTGCAGCATTCCATGGTGTACAGTTTATTGATAACTAAATGAATGGACATTGTTATGGCTTTTTTGGAGGAAGAAATTTGACCTAATGAAATAAATATGTGAATGAAAATTAGAACTTAAGTTGGAGATGCATATTCCATAATTTCCTCATGTCAACAAGAGGATTATAAACAGAAAACTTCATTTGACATTTGACATTCAGTCTGTGCCTTTAGCCACTAGCCCTGTGCCCGAGACTAGTAAAATCAGTCTCGGGCTAGTAAAAATTTGAAGTCACTAGCCCGGTGGGCTAGTTAAAACACGACCTTATTAACAAAGAATCTTCTATAAGGGCTAGTGAAATTGACTTCGGGCTAGTACAACACAGGACCTTACTAGCCCCCTAGGGCTAGTGAATGAAAAAGTTCTTGGCACAGACTGGACATTTGATGGGCCTGACATGTACATGTACCAACGAAATATACAAATAGGTAAAATATCTCAAAATGTTACTATTGGAGCCTATTGGAAAATAATTGGTGTTCTGTGCCCATATAATGCCCATATTCTAAGATTGGCCTGATGGTGGAGAAATACATAGTTTTCCTAATGTAAACATATCAAGACTGTGACGCAAGGCCTAGTAAATGCTTTCTTAATGATATCAGTCTTCGCAAAATACATTTAAAATTTGGTGGATATTCGATCTGGAGGTCTTCTATGGCTTATTGGACTGACCAAACGTTTCCACACATTCTGTATTATTGAAGATAAAATTTCCGTAAAATCATCATGTCTTTACATAATCTGGTTTGAAAATTCTTATTACTTCCTGTTTGGAATGATCTTTGGACTGAGTGGTAGTCAATTTTATCAATTTGACGAAAGATTTTTGACTGGCAATGTTAAAATAAAGTATCAAATCTACCAGATGAATGTCATTTTTGCAGCCTGAAACAGTGAAATCTCATTTCCACTGCTTTAGCTCAAGAACAATGTCGATCATTCACATTTGCAAAGATGTCGGTTTTGTCTGTCAGGCCTCAAAGTAGACTTTTATATCAGGTTGTCAGTTGGCCATCAATGTCAAAAAATTAGTCGCCAATTGAAATAATTGGTCGCCATGCAGAAATTATTGGTTGCCCGAGATCTTTTTCCCCAAATGAATTGGTCTACAGTAGCAATGTTAAATGTCTTCAAGACTTTTTTAGACCAACTGTGGCTACTGTGCAATCAACACGATGTTTCAACAGTTCAATATCGTCGCTTTTCTTAAAAAAAAGAAGTCGCACAATAAGAACCATTTTAACCTTGAATAGATTGATAAACAACATGCTAGGATCTATAATACAATTAAAGCTAATAATATAAATAAATCTATTAATGATCTGGTAGTGGTTGTTTACAGTGTTTTTGACAGCTGAACGATGGATTGATTTTCAATAGTTCAAATGTGGTTTCTTCAATCATCTCTAGTTTATCAATTTCTATATGTTGATATTATCATTTCAATTGCCTGCTTATTTCTTTCCAAAAAGCCAAGAGCTTGAAGATTTTAGAAATCATGCAGACTGCACTTTCAACACAAAGTCTTAAAGATGCATTGTTACTTTTAAGATCTTTTCAGATTTTAAACAAAGAAAAGATACATGAATCAATAAAAACCGAAAATGCTATAAATATGTTTTTTTTCTAGTCGCCAACATGTAGCAATGTGGTGGCCAGAAAGGTGACTTCTTTCTATTTTAGTCTCCAATCGTGATATTTGGTTGCATAGGTGACCATTTCAATCGACATAATAGAGCCCTGTCTGTCGGACCAATGATTTTGTGAAGACTGTGAAATGGTCAATAATAAAATATGTTGTTGCAGAGACATATAGATACAGAGATTAGAAACTCCCAGTTAATCCCATGTAAAAATCGGTAATAACACACCTGTGCAAGATTTTCTGTGAGGTTTGTTAATTTTTTGTTCCCTACTCATATAATTTTAATCAAAACTGTACAAAATGTCAACAAAAAGTTTATTTATCGAATATTGACAAATTGTCATGGATATTCAGTGTAATATAAGGTAAACACAATTATTAACCCTTACCATGCGGGGACTGTAATATTATGGCCTGTCAATAAATTCCATTTGAACACCCCTTACAGCTCCCAAAGCCTACAAAGACATGGTTTTTTTGTGCTCATATCTTAGAACTGACTATTTCCTTCAATATCATGTACCAAATCATGACGATTTGGCAAGGTCTGGTTGCTGCAGACATGAAATTGCAGGCTGGGAATTAGAAAGTGCAAAAAATTCGCACATTTTTGACAGGGTTGGCTCCCTTTTCAAGCCACCAGCATGAAACACTTCATCGCAGAATCTCCAAAACATTATATAATGATAACAACATGTCATACCCATCTTTCATGTCTTTGGATGAAAGAGTTATTCCCTCTGGCGAATGCGTCATCTCCACTTCCAGTTTCGAAGTGCAAAACCATAAAAAATGCCAATTTTGAGACCCGAGAATTACAAGAACCCTACACCCAGAGCACGTTTTTGTCCAACTTTTCATGCTAGGCTAGTAGGAATGACAAACATGGTGCAACATTCTCAAAAAGTACTTTGAATTTGTAGTACATCAATGTCGGACATTTTGCGGGCCAAAAAAATCAACCAAAAACACAAAAAATTGGCATTTTATGCTGTGGTTACTATTATTTGGGCTCTGCCCCGTCCACCCACACAAAAAATCCACTAAAGCATGATACATGATTTCACAACTTAAGAATATTGATTTGTTTTACAGGACTCCCCCCCATTGGCCCATCAGTGTTTTGTTTACGTTATTTGAACTTTCAATAGAAGTGCAATATAGCATTTCACATGAATGTTGTATCTACATCTACTTCATACGATGAACAATCAAAAGCTGATTATTACTCATCGGCATGTTCATGCTGTTTAAGCTGTCTTTAACACAGCAATTTGCATGACTTATTGTTCTACAAAGGAGGTAAAGGTATAATTTCTTATATTTTTTCAACAAACAATTACAAACCAACACAGCGAAAAAATATATTCTATCTCAATGAGAATCCTAGAATATGTGTGTTGTTTGTCGTAATAAAAATCGTATTGATGATTTAAGACATCTTTGTCAGTAAAATGTTTGAATTTATTCTATTTTTACATTATTTTCAAGTTCCAAAATACATAGAATTATTTATTTACCGACAACAAAGTCCAGCTTGAATATAAACTTTATGTGTTCTTACACAATAATTTGAACTAGACATGAGCATAAAGACTTTCATATGTAAACATCTGACACAGTCAAAAGCAAATTATGTCTTGACATCATGCAAGAACAAACAAATATATAGATTTTTAAGCAGTCCTGCAACCAATGGCACTACTGAACTAATTGATAAAAAGAGCAAAATTTTCAAATTGTTAGATGGGACTGTTGCAAAGAATGAAGTGTTTGATAAAAACAAAGAAAGATATGAACACTTGTTAAAGATGCATTCACAGTTAACAAATGTCGCCACAGCTGGTGGTGGAGAAAAGGCCATACTTCGACACACTGTCAAACAGAAAAAAATGTTAGCAACAGAAAGACTAAAATGTTTTCTGGATGATGATTCAGACTTTTTAGAGCTGTCAGTGTTTGCTGGCTCACAAATGGATTATGGTGATATTCCAAGAGCTGGTATAATAACAGGTGTATAATAGAATGTCAGTTTAAACATACAGAAATTGACACCTTTAATTATATTCTATTCTCCAATCTTCCTCCAGTGTAGGAGCACCTCTTTCGAGTATTAATATATGTACAGTTAAAAGTTAAAATCAACCATCTCCCACATCAAATTTGTTAATTAGTAAAAAAGCTCCATCAATGGCAATTCATAGTGGAAAACTATATACACCTAAAACAGATTGCCATATGGTGTTAATTAACTAATAAAAGGTTAAAAAGTATAAAAATATGTACAACTATACTGGGTACACAACTGCTAACGATTCAAATTGTATGGAGAGATCCTCGCTGGTTGGGAATAACGAAGTATAGTGTGGAGAAACCCATGCTAACTCATCTATACATCTTCCTGTTCAGTCCATGTAAAGTAAAGTGTGGAGTTACGTGTATTGTAATTAAGTTCTCAAAATAAAAATTTACACAGAGTAGACTTTTGATGTTATAGTGTGGAGGAACCCATGCTTACATTTAATTTCATTCATACATATTCTCAACTGTTCATTATAAATTGGAAAGGATATTATTTCTCTCAATATGTACAGTACACACAGAGTGTTTCAGTTACAAAACACCTAGGTCTGACATGAGTGAAAACACTGAAAATTGCTGGTGAAATGTCGGTGTTTACACAGACATCTATGACTTACCAATATATTTCTATGTAATTAACAACAGGAAGTTTGCTGGTGTTTACAGTGTGAAATATGTCAGATATGAGTGTTTTGTAACTGAAACACTCTGTGTGTACTGTAGTTTATGACATAACCTTCTGGCAGTCAGGGGTAGTGTTGGGATTGGATAAAAAAATCATAATCGATTAATCGGAATAATCGGACATGCCTTCCGATTTGATTATTGATTAAAATCGAATATCTTTATAGTGCTCATAGAGATTGGTCTTAGCCACATTTTCTTTACCTTTTTATTGCATAAATTTAATCATATTTATTTTCACTGTTGATTTGAAAATGCCTACATATTAACAACCTGTTGTATTCCCCATACACGAGACGTAACAATGGAATATGCTTTATTAAGAGAACCCCACTTACGACAAACAATTTTATTACTTTTCTTTGCCCATGCGATGATGCTAGTATTATTGACAGAAAAAAATACAATTTCTTGAAAAAATGTTTAATTTTCTGTAAAATTTTACTGTTATCCGATTATCGATTATTGAAAATTAAAATCGATTAATCGATTTCATGTTGAAAATCGATCAATTTTCGATTATAATCGATCATCGGAACATCACTAGTCAGGGGTATAACTTATCAAATGAAGTACATTTGTGTAACTGAATTGAGTGATCATGTATTTTCAGCAATAACTTATTTAATTTATCAAATTTATCAAATGTTGGTTTCTTGAAAATGTCCATCTTTGATTCTTTATGATAAAGATTTTTTCTCAAACAAACCATAGTTTTCCCATATGGTTTGGAATCTTAACTGTGTAATTACCTATCAATTATAAATGCACAAAGAGAGGAAATACATGCGCCAACCCCCATAAAGATTAAACCCTTGGGAAATTAAATCTCAATTATCTTTGAAACAGTTTATCAAAATCAATTATACAGGCCATCCTTAGATTGAACTACTTAATACATGTGTAATAATAGACTTAACTGTGACCAATAAGTAAGAATTTCAACAAAACTGAATATAATGTAAAAAAGACTTCAATAACAATAATGAAGTTATCAACAGAGTAATGTCCCTTGATTAACAAAACAGTAACTCATACAGGTTATTGCTTGATAACTGGTATAAGTTATTTAGAAAAAGTCAGTAACTCATAATAACTCATTTAAGTGATTTTGGTGATAACTTATTTAAGTTGCACCCCTGACTGTCTGGTATACATATGATGCTCCACCTCAGACATGTCAGAAATAACTTTTTCTTTTATTCTACCTCTGTACTTGTCATACATGTTGCTTGGATCTACATTTGTATCAAGAAGTTTTAAGAATTGTTTTCATTTGGTAGTACATCCAGATCATGGCGTATAGTGTCATAGACTTGCTTAATATGGCAAAATATTAATTCTTACAGGTTATAGGCTGTTACAATAGATTAAGAAATGGTCCGATGTTTCTTCCTCTAACCTGCACAGCTGGCATATAGGCCACCATTTTCTTCTTATTTGACGATACGTTATTAAGAATATAACAACCTGTTGCAATTCTCAATTTTACAGATATTCTATTGCTTTCCCTGAGTGAGTCTAATGTTAAGTTAACAACATTGTGAGTTTTTCCTGATATAAAGCACTTAGATACATATTGAAGTGATGGGTACAATATTGAATCATTTTCTATAGTAGCCGTCCAGTATTTTTTATTTACTTCTCAGTCACTGTGCTTTTACATGTTAGCTTTGGTATTGGATTGTTTAAGGTATGGATGGAAGGTTATATTTTATTAATATATGTCTCACTCTGACTACCCAGCTACAACTGTCATCTTGTTTCATTAGTGCTTGTCTAGAGAGGACTTGTTTCTCAATATTAGTATCATCTTGTCTACATATATTGCCTAAAAAAGTTAACACTTTCTTATCTATCTGCCCTTCTATCGGTATGTGTCCTGATAACATATAAATGGCTGGTGTAGTGACAGACATTGGAAATGGTGAATGAAGTATTAATAGCTGTTTTAGACATCTTTTATGAAATGAGTCAATAATTTGCAAATTCTTGCCAGTAGGTGTTAATAATTCTAAACCATGTAAAAGTATTGGCATTATGTATACATTTAGTATTTGTATTAAAGACTGAATATCCAAACCATTTTTACCATGAAAGCCAGTTGGTAGCAAAAGGTAAATAGCCCGTCTCACGTTTTGAATGTTCCCATAGGTTGGTTCAGGATCATTTGGTATAGAGGTTCTCAAGATTCCAAATCTCTTACTGTATTTACAGAACACAGAAATTATGCAAGGGAGATAATTTGATATAGAATTTCATATAGATATCACTAGAGAAATTAAAATTCCGCAATTTATCTTTCTTATTTCAACACTGACCCCTAATTTTTATTTCTTATATGTAAACTATTTGATCATTTCAAAACACATGCAAAGTATGAACAAAATTTAAAATAGATTTGTAAAGCTATCATCTCTTATATTTATTTTTCCTATTATCTCTTTGTAAAATTCTTAAATTTTCAATTTCCGTTTTTGCATTTAAATGCATGGTAGCCCCTTAATTTTATTTTATTTTTTTAACAATGATACAATTATGTTTTCACAAAATTCTATAATAAGAAAATAATACCCTGCAGACATCCTAAATTCATCAAAATTTAAAAGACAAACAGTAAAAAGAACTTGGTGAGTGCCTTGGGTTCATTTATATGTTGTGTTTGTCTTCCTGTCCTTTTATTGGGAAACAGATGACATCATGTGTAATAATACTTTGCACATTATTTTAATGTTTTTTGACAAACTTGCATCTGTTGCCAATGACATGCATGCATAAGGTACCACCTTTGAAAACCACTTTAATATGTTTAGAATGAAAGCAATTTGGCTTTTATTGGCACACATCATGATAACTGAAGGCATAATTTGTATGTGAAATATTATTTTTTGTAGGAATTGGAAAAGTTCATGGTATATGGTGTTTGATTGTAGCAAATGATGCCACTGTGAAGGGTGGCACAGTTTACCCTGTAACATTACAAAAACAGCTGAGGGCACAAGAAATAGCAGAACAGAACAACATTCCTACAGTTTACATCATAGAATCAGGGGGAGCTTTCTTACCATTACAGGTTTGTTTCCATGGTCACTAGACAGAGTATACTTTTCAGTACAGCTAGAGACTTACCATGATAAATCACTGTAATAGATGTATCACTCTGCTTAGTGAAATGTCTTTATCTTGTTTCCTGTTATATCTGTCAACATGTTTTCTTTTGCATTGCAATCTACTACTTGACATGCAAAGAAATTATGTGGATAGATCAATGAGGAAAAAAAGTAATATTCATTAAAAAATTTAGAGTGATATGTCTATTACAGTGATTTATCATGTTAAGTCTCAGGCTTTACTGTACTCTGGTTTTCAGTGCAATATGATACAAGCACAAATATCTGAAAACAAATGTTATTTTCTAACCTTCATTTTAAAGGGAAAGTTCAGTCAAAAATAAAAAATTGATACATATATATTCTGTTATTTACATATCAAAAATCCATGATACCTCCACAAAAAAATTAAAACTTTATCTATAAAGTCAAAAAATGAACTTAAAATGTCAAGAAATTACTACTTGGGGGTCCGCCATGTATACATAGGTGGCGACACTATCGATACTACAACATCTAATTACCGTTGTACATTTATACTGCGGAAACGTGACACGAACGATTATTATGAAATTGACACTATCCTACCAGGCGGGATTCATAAAGTATATTTTCGAGTTACAGTTTCTTTGTACTGGTCCAGTTTTCTGATTTTTCAAAAAATCACTAAACATGTATGATAATTTAAAATCAACAAAATATTTTGCTTATTTTCAAGCATCTGAATAGGTGGTTGTTTTATTGTTTTCGATCTCACATTAATAATTAAGGGCATAGAAATTATGAAAATTATCTATTGATATAATATCTGCTTTTATAGTTTATTTTTCTTGTTCTTCATTTTTATGCAATCAATCTAGGATTCACCGGAATTATCTACTAAATGAAATAATAATAATAATGATATTGCTAAAAAGAACAAATAAATCCTGTAAGAAGAATAATATTTATTGTATTTCTAAACCATCTCCGATCTCCGTTACCGTAATTTCCATGAAATGTGACATTCATCAGGTTTTTTTACATAAGCAAATGTTGTTTTTTTTTGTTTTGTTTTGTTTTTTGTTTGTTTTTTGTTTTTAGAATTTGGATGCAACAATCGAATGGTCCAGAAAGGGGGAAGTTCCAGGCTTTCCATACATTTTCCTTACTTTTTGCTTAAGTTACCCATTATATTTTCGGAAAAAGACGATGTTTCAGTCAGATATCAGCACTATGTGAGGAACATCTGTTATTTTGCCCAGGAGTTATATATTGATTAAGGTCTAGTTCTAAATCAAGGGTCACCACATTGTTGAGTTGGATTTACATTAATATGATTCCTAAACTCACAAAAAAGAAAGATTTAAAATGTCACATTCTTCCAAGTCCATATGTAATTCAAAGACGTTATCGGCTATAATATTGTCTTGTGCAGTCTTTTTTCGCATATGACACAGACTATTTATATTTATTTTTCTGATTACCTGCAGAAGGTGATTGTTTATTGTAACACAGTCGTATAACATTCTGTCTGTGTATATTTCACTGTTGTCTCAATAATACGCACGTGTCACTCTCTCTAGCGCAGAGCTGTCGGCTTACACATAACGCAAAAAAAGTCT
Organism: Modiolus philippinarum; assembly: GCA_002080025.1. Taxonomy (NCBI): domain Eukaryota; kingdom Metazoa; phylum Mollusca; class Bivalvia; order Mytilida; family Modiolidae; genus Modiolus; species Modiolus philippinarum. Next base: position 29,459 of record MJUU01048705.1, on the reverse strand, counting down.
TGCACAATAACAAATAAACACATAATATGAAGTAACAGCTTTGGGGGATCAAATGAGCCTAAACTATAAAATTACAAAAATTCCCAACATGACATTTTTATCCGGGTACACTTACAAATCAAATTCAACATTTCATCTCTAGTAACTATACGGAATAAAGAGGATATGAAAAAACTATGCAAGGAACCAACAGACACATTTTGTTCTATCAATCAAGGGATTTATCTTACTTTCTTGGATCTTCTACAGTCCATTGAAGTTAAAACTTAATATACATTTAACTAGTCCCTGATTGAAGTTGTGTATTCGGACAGAGACATATACTGATTACATGTCTCTGATTCGGGATAATAAATTGACTTTTGCCCCCATTTCTGTAAAAATCATGTTACTTGACTATGTGTCAGTCTTATCAGAAGCAGAGACATATAAAATTTTATATGTCTCTGTCAGGAGTCGGGAACTTGTGTTGGCTATTCCAAGTGCATATCTTCCATATTCTTATGTTGGTGATACACTAACATAGGGTACTTTGATTCCGGATAGAATATTCAAGAGTAGTTCATGTATTCCGAAAAGTATGCTTGTAGCAAAATAAAAACTCTGAGGGTCAACACTATTACACTTACCATATATAGGTTTGAAAATGGATTATTGAGAAATGCTTAGTATATTCTTGATGCATGTTGTGAAAGCGGATATAAGAGAAAATGACATACCACTACATATCTTGTAATATCCATGGATGTCGGATATCAAGCATATGGTCGAGACACGAGCGCAAAGGTTTTATCACAAAAGCTGATATTTATTTGAAACTATAGCTGTGTTCAGAAATAGGCAAAAGTTCGCATTTATTTTCTGTGGTATACATATATACAGTATATATGAATAAGTTTTATATTGCGCTTGTTTAATACATATTAGTTTTGTTTTACTTAAAAAAACACCTTTTTGAGACTATCATACAAACAAAACACTTGTTTTCATGATAATAATACCTTTTGCATTCTCAAAGGTGTAAATATCTTAAAGTCACATGCGTGTGGTAGATTATTCGATTACCTGTAATAAGTGCACAGGCGTGTGCCACACCTTGCACAGGTGAAGTNAAAAAAAAAAAAAAAAAAAAAAAAAAAAAAAACGTGTGTGACAAACGAGGAAGAAATGACATTTTTTGATTTATGATTATTTATCTCTGGTCTATTGAAGATTTCTTGGTCTATTATTTCTTTACTTATTAATTGTGGAAAGCGCCTTTTCTAAGACTAAAGGATTTTTCACCTTTTGATACACGTTATGATTGCGTGCATAGCAGTTGCTTGAAATAAGAGAAAGGAACATGCCTATAAGTGCAAGCTTTTAGAAATACATGTATACGAAGCCAAGCACGTGTATTTAGTAAATTATGTCTAATCCTAATCCTGACCACGCATATCAGCATAATAAAAATTCAGTTTTGTAAAACCTCGCTGACTAGTTGAAAGTATACTTTATATAAAAACAAGATCTTCAAATTTTTAACTATCTTTCCGAACCTTGAGACTTCTTTTCTTTTTGGCGAATGGTAAAGCAAAGACCAACCGACTTCTTGTCGGGAGCGACAAACTCGCACAGCAAGTCGTTGTGTATATATTTAGCCATTTAGTATGTTTTGAAGTTAGGAACATTTTGATCATATTCACTGGTTTGAATCGGTCAAAAATTAAAAAAAATGCAAGGTATCATCAGAGATCTGTTGTAAGTTCAAAGTTGTAATGTTGTCGCAATAAATAGACTAAATTTGTACACTCTCGGACACCTATACATGAAGAATATTATATAATTTCTTGTTGATTATTGTAAACGTATAAGTCCATCCTAAAATTTGTAATGTAGTTCGTATTTGACCAACTATGTAGGATTATGTAGCCGAAAAGCGGATTTCAGAAGAGGCGTTGGGAGCGTAAACCCCTCTTTTCACCACAAAAAAATTGTTGTGGGAAGTCTGTATAAGCTAAATTTTAACACATCGTCACTAATCGTACTTGAGAATGAAATATTTATAGATGTTTAATGAAAAAAATGTTTTAATATAAATGTTAAGGATTTACGCCCCTTCATAAAACCCTGGATCTGCCGTTGGTAGTATAAATGTTTTGAACATACTGAAGGAAGTTTGCAGATTTTTATTGACAAGCAGAAACCCTTCTAAATTAATGCCAAATTCGCAGTCTGGTGCTCTTAATTTTGAAAGTTACAATATATTATATCTGGATACACATCATTTTTTTGAATGAAAAACGCAACTGCATCAAAAGCATTATTCCGACTGTGGAATAAATAATTATTGAGTTGTTTACCTTATATATTCATATATAATGCAATAAGTTCTGTCGCGTGCGCGATGATTACCTAAACAAAATTTCACCTGTGTCACAGGGCCACCGTCGGCTACGGTTTTAATTGATGACAATAAACAATTACAATTACCAAGGTAACATGTTCTGGAGGATTGCGTTTTTTCAACAAAAAAGTGTACATGCACAATTTCTTAACCGTGTAAAATATCCACACGTTTGAAAGGAGTAAAATCAACGCAAGCGCGAAATTTACGTTCTTTCGAAAAAAGGTTAGTTCTAACATTTTTTATTTATTACTGAAGGAAACTCATAATTCGGACAATTAATAGTTTTTTCCTAACTGCATTTCACGTTTCGATCGACGTAACTTGATAGCTTGCATTGTAGCTTATTTCTTCTATATGGTATTTGGATTTGGAGTATTGACCAATCAAATCGAAATATATATGGTACCGGAAGCTTTATATAAGGTACGGGAAGAAGTCAATATGGCAGCCCCCTACTTGCTTAAATTTTGATACAAAAACACAAATTATAGAATAACCACTTAAGATCTGGCAACGGGTCATGGCAATAACGTTTTAAAATACATGTCTGAATAACATATCAAATTTAATTTTTAAGTGAACTTTCCCTTTAAATATTAAATTTTTGTTGATTTCAGTGGGATTCGAACCCCCTCTGTCAAGGTTCTACGGGTTTAAAAGTCTAGAACGCTATCACTGGACCACCACTTCCATGTTCAAATTTCGGTTAATTAATATACTTAAGTCTCGTATTACGAGTCAAAATAAATTTGTAGTTCTTTATATTTTACATCCCTTTGGACTCACACAGAGATTGCGGGAGCAGAATAATCTGTCTGTAATATCTGTGCATTCGAAGAGCAGCCAAATCCCTCGGTGGGAAGGCAATGTCGATATTCATGTCTCTAATTCTAACCCCGTTGGGTTCCTACCATAGACCTTTATATTTAAATTTTTAGGCCCTGCATTAGCGTAAATATTCGCAAATCCGGGGAGATGGGCAAGTTTCCACGTTGACTGAATTTATGACAGCTTATATATGTATATACTTGTCTATAATCTAACAATGCCATTGTAATTTACATTCTCAAAATCATCAGACAGACAGATTGATTTTTTTGGTTGATCCATAACTGGATTCGAACCTTCAGCTCTTGGTACATCTTCGGCACAGCGCCTAACATGTTAACCAGAGGTGATACCCCTAGACTACGTCCAGTTCCTCAAAAGAAGAACTGTAACCTTTCCACGTCGGTATTAATATTACATGGCTTCCATACACAATGTTTATTGCATTGAGAGAATGTAGAGATGTTTTGAAATTACAATGCTATTTTGTATATAACATCATGGATTCAATCAAATCATTAGATAGAATACTGTGTGATTATTAGTTATATATATAAAGTCCTCTATTTTTAGCACACAACACGTGTTATATATAATACATTGGATTCTGTAATTATATTTAACAGAATGCTATATTAGATGAAATAATTATTATACGTGTCTATAGTTTTTAATCTAACAATGCCATTGTAATTTACATTCTCAAAAATACACAATAACATTGTAAATTCAAAACATCCGAGACCACTTTGTATGACACGTCTTCCAATTCCTACGATGGGCACACCAAAAAAACGAAAAACAAAAAGCAAAAACAAATTAATAGAAAAAGTTTTACATAATGCCATTAATTAAAATAAAAATGCGGTTCATTTATTTATTTGATGTCATCGTTTATCCCATTTGCTTTTTTTTCTACTAAAAGTAATATTACCTGGGACATTTCCCTGATATTCGGCGCAAAATTGTTAAGACCAAGTATATGCATATTAAAATCTTTTATAAAAATTTTAATATTCCAGTTTTTTTCTCTAAATTTCGGAAAATCTTTCAAGTATACTTCAAAAATATCTGAAATATAAATAATTCATTTACTAGTACTTACTAAATTACTTGTGAATTTCATTTCGTTTCCTTCAAAGAGAAGCGCCGTTTTCTCAATCATCTTGTAAAATATCGATCTTCCATACTAACAGTTATTTGAAAGACATTACAGTCCAAGCACAGTTACCTTACCCAGTGTTACTACCAGTCTATCTTATACTCTGCTTGATTTGCTACTATATTGCTTGATTGGTCGTTATTTTACTTTGTACTACTGTCATTGGCGTTTAATTTTTCTTCAAAGTCATTACAGTAACCTTGGTATTTTGTTATTAGTAATGCATCATATAGCATATAATATTTTTGTTCGTCATTTCCTCCAATCAAAGACCAATTACCCTTCGTCGTTTCGTTAAGTTTGTTGTAGAGATTGCCCAAAGGAATTAAGACCCTGTTATATTTGTTTAGAGAGCAAAAATAATGTCTGATCACTTGAATTCTGTTTAATAGGTTTTATAACCGAGTGTAAAAGTGTTCACAGAAAAGTCAACATTAGATGGACATAAAATAGTTACAAAAGATTACTGCAAAATATGGAAACAGCAAATAATGTAACCTTTTGATTTCGCATTTAAAAACCCTCGGAGAGGGGGTACACTCACTACATAGTAGGTAGTGGTGGGTTCTGACAAAAAGGGGTGTTTGTTATAATATTGCTTACAACGGGTACATTATTTCAACTTTGCTTCTGAAGGAGTTAATTAAATTCACATGATTCAGTTGCTAATATAACAGGTCAGATTCTTTATTGGATTATATCAGTGATCTGTCATTTTAGTCTTTATAGTAAAATCACGAATCTTGATAGGAACTATATATGTAAACCTCTATAGGTATTGCACAGTAGAAAATTGCAAAATGACTATCAAGAGGCTAAGGGTGCTATTATGGGACTGTCTACAATGGTTTTACAAATAAATAAAAGTGACAACAAAAGTCTGAATCGATCAAAGGAAGATCCAGAAAAAAATCTACAATGGGGTTGCAAATTTACTCATTGGTAGTCTACAATGTGATCTGGTTTCACATGACCAATCGAAACATTCTCATTTGTATTCTTCTTAACTGTCAAACTTGGACACATTTCTTGTCCTACAGCTACATGTTACAAACAACTAAATTGATCAACTAAGCAAATTGTTGACTTCTTGATTGGATTAAATGACAAACAAACAGATTATCAGGTAGTCAGTGTGTTACTAAATGAATTTGAAAAGGAATTTGTCACCTATAAGGGGAGTACAAAACAAAACAATAACCAATCAAGCAGTGTAGTAGAAAGTCCAGCAGAGTATAAGATAGACTAGTAGTAACACTGGGTAAGGTAACTGTGTCTGGAATAAATATTAGTCGGTTCCTTTGATGAGATAACAACTGTTTTATCACTTGATATCTTTCCCAACAGGTTTTATGTAAGTAATTTACGGTTAAAGTATGACACCTGTAGCATTAAATAGTATACCGAAAAATCGGCAGACGCCGAGGTGCTACGAAAGTTACACCTTTTCGGTAACAAGTACATTCGGAAGTCGACTATGACGGTACCCACGAATTTGTGAATAAATAGGTCTATATCTCAACTAGTACCATTTACACGCGTCTGTTCTACTCTTGACGACTTTAATATATCACATCCAAGCTTTTTGAACACTTTAGCAACATAACATAGCTTTTAGTGATAGCAGTTCTTCTCAAACATGTTTTGATTTCAACAATATGTATTGGCGCAGTTTCCAAGTATCGGATGACAGATTACAAGCATTGAGGGGCAAATAGCAAGTGTTGAGCACATATTGCAAGTATTAGAGTGCAGATTGGGACATCATGCATTACAAATTTTGGGGGGCAGATTGCAAATTTTGGAGGCGAAAATTGTAGGTTAAAAATTTTACTGCTGGTCTGTGAAATTTGCATCCTTAGAGAACATTTTTGTAAATGGAAGTACTTCTGTTGTGAATTTTCATTTTAAAATGAACCCCTTTGGTCCAACAATGAAAAAAATAAAAAAGATTAAAAAAAATAAAAAGCAGATCAATTCCCCTCAATTGAATGTTTATTTTTAGTAATTTTGCTTGGAATGATCACATAAAATCATAGCAGTCTATATATAGTGTTTTACCTTTAAAGCCACGACTCGTTATTTCATGTTTCGAAGTCTTGAATTTTAGGTCTTGATGTACGTTTACATCTTTGGTGGCAGAAAAACGAACTACATCCTTGTCTTTTAAAAAATTATGTGATAAAAGATGAAATCATTTTGAGTAGCATGCTTGAAAATAGTAAAAAAACGACATTTATGCACATGTTACAAAATACACATGTATGAAATTTCAGTTGGTTTAATTTGCAGTACAGCGGCTAGAAATTACACAGCTTGTGACTAAAGAACATACAAGAACATAACCATGAAATGCACAACAAATTAAAAGGCTTTTGTTTGCATTTCCGAGAGTTCCCAGTCCTCTATAATACAATGCACTGATTTCTGTAAAAAAGAAGAAAAAAAACTTTAAATTTGAAGAAAATCTCTTGGATTTATAATGTATTTATTTATCTCTATATATCAGCTTGAACGGCATATTTCAGGAAAATTATGACCGGTACTAGTAATTCAGGACAATAATGACCGGTACTTGTTTAAATGTTGACCTCTTCAATTATCCTGACTGCTTCTGTGAACATGTGCCAGAGGACTCAATTCATTGTTTAATGCCCCCGCGATGATAAGTCGGGGCATATTCTTTTGCCCTTGTCCGTCCGTCCGTTCGAGGGGTAATTACGCTAGAAAGTTTTTATTTTGCAGATCATTTGTACATACATTGAAGATGTACATGTGATAAGGATTTTGATTTTGGTGCATTTTTGTCAAAAATATACATTGTTGAACTTATTCATCTTTAGTGATTTTTCATAGATTGTACATAGTTTGTCCGCACAACTCCTCCTACCGTTTTAATGCTAGGAAATTATTATTTTACAGATCATTTGTACCTATATTGAAAATATGCATGTAGTAAGGATTTTGATTGTGATTAACATTTTTTGGTGATTTTGTAATAGAGGGTACATAGTTTGTCCGCGCAACTCCTCCTACAGTTTTGATGCTAGGAAGTTTTTATTTTGCAGATCATTAATTTTGTACCTATATTGAAAATATGCATGTAGTAAGGATTTTGATTGTGATTAACATTTTTTGGTGATTTTGTAATAGAGGGTACATACAGTTTTGATGCTAGGAAGTTTTTATTTTGCAGATCATTTGAACCTATATTGAAGATGTGCATGTAGTAAGGATTTTGCTTTCGGTTATGTTTTGTCAAATAACAAAATACCGAGGTTACTGTGAATTTAGGTTCTGCATATGCACATTTCGACAACTTATGTCTCTTCTTATGTCAAAATTATACATTGTTGAACTTAGTCATTTTTTTTGGTGATTTTGTAATAGATGGTACTTAGTTTGTCCGCGCAAGTCCTCCTACAGTTTTGATGCTGCGAAGTTTTATTTTGCAGATCATTTGTACCTATGCTAAAGATGTGCATGTAAATGTGGTAAGGATTTTTTTTTATTTCGGTTCATTTCAAAAATTTACATTGTTCAATTTTTGTTATTAGTATTGTTTTTTGTGATTTAGTAATAGAGGATACATAGTTTATCTGTGCAACTCCTAGAGTAACATGTCTTTAGCACGGGCATCATATGTGTCTTACAGACACAAATATCATTACTAAAAAAATACTATTACTAAAAAAATTGGTTCAACCTTGCGCGGGGGCATGTCATCTTCTAGTTTTTGTTCTGTTTTTTTTTTTCGAATGGATCTTTGTGTTGAACTCTTAACAACATTAAATTTCATTGACATTAATATTGAATATTGCTTATTTTGTTGCCATTTATTGAATGAAGATGAAAATCTGGCCGTTTTTTTTTCTGGTCGTGCAGCAATATTTTTTTGTTTGTTTTTTTTTGTTTTTTTTTCTTTGTTTGTTTGGTTTTTTTTTTTTTGTTTTTTTTTTGTTTTGTTTTTTTTTTTTTTGTTTGTTTGTTTTTGTTTTTTTTTGTTTGTTTGTTTGTTTGTTTGTTTTTTTTCTGGTCGTGCAGCAATATTTTTAAATGACTGATCACAATCTTGAACTTTGTTGGTGTTGTTTATATAATGTATTTATATGCATTTTTTATTATATTCTGACGTCTGCAGATTCATATTGTATTTCAAGTAGCACTGTATTATCTCGAAAGGAGTTGTGAGTTGTGAAAACTTATTTCAAATTTTATGGCAATAAATTTGTTCAAACTAGACTAAACTAAATAGTTTTCAGATACGGTGCACCAGTCAACA
>MJUU01048705.1:0-16105 GCA_002080025.1 Modiolus philippinarum | reverse complement strand
TTTTTTTTCTGGTCGTGCAGCAATATTTTTAAATGACTGATCACAATCTTGAACTTTGTTGGTGTTGTTTATAGAATGTATTTATATGCATTTTTTCTGCAGATTCATATTGTATTTCATGTAGCACTGTATTATCTCGAAAGGAGTTGTGAGTTGTGAAAACTTATTTCAAATTTTATGGCAATGAATTTGTTCAAACTAGACTAAACTAAATAGTTTTCAGATACGGTGCACCAGTCAACATGGCTTATATTGCTATTAGTAGAACAAATAACCAAAAGGATCTAAACAGAAAAGCCAAAATAAGGACAGAGCCATGCATGAGGGAGATAAAAACAAAATTTTACAATATTTAGATATTGCAAGTTTCAATACAATCGGTTTTCGGGTCTGCACCAAAGTACTGACTACTGGGTCGGTGAATACCCTTGGGGACTACCAGTCCACCAGCACAGGTATCTGCCCAGTGGTAATAAATAACAAAATACCGAAATTACCGTTTATTTATCTTCTGCATATGCGCATTCCGACAACTTATGTCTCTTCAGTGCAGATCAAACTAAAACATTTGGAAGTCCATTAATCGAAAAACAAATTTCCAAAAGGATTTAAACAGAGAAGGATGAAGTTTCAATTTGAAAAACAAACACGTCTGACATGTCAAAATCTTCTTTGTCTAAGTTTGGAACTAAATCTGAAGATGATAAACTAGTCATAAACTTCGCCACCAAAATTTTTAATCTGCGCCCCGATATTTGTAATGCATTATGGGCTCAATACTTGCAATCTGCTATTCAGATCCTTGCAATATGTGCCCAACACTGGTTTTTTGCGCCTCAATACTTGTAATCTGTTATCCGATACTTGCAAATTACGCTTTTCTGATTGTAATCTGCACCCGGTCGCATACTGCAAAATTATTAAATGGAAGCGCAGATCGCATTAAACTGTATCAATAAGCGTAGTGTGCCGTTTGCCCGTCGTATTTACCTGTGTGTTATCGACTTTGCTTAGCCATATTTACAAGTATATTTTCAAAAAAGAAAAATAAACTTTGCTCCCATTTAATTGTGTGTCTTGATGTTAAACCCAGGCGAGCTATATCAGCTCATGTGAGCCACTAGATAATAATTCGCCGTAACAATATAGTAACTCGCCGCGGCGACGGCGAGATAATTTTTTTTTTTTTTTTGTAACTCGCCTTGGCGAGATGAATCTTTTTTGTAACTCGCCGTGGCGAGATAGTTACTCGCCGAGGGGAGATAACTTCTTTTGTTAACTCGCCACGGCGAGATAATAACTCGCCACGGCGAGATAATAACTCGCCGTGGCGAGTTAGTAAATCGCAGCGGCGAGATAATCTTTTTTTTTTGGGAACTCGCCACGGCAAGATTACCTTTTTTGTTAACTTGCCGTTGCGAGATAATAACTCGCCGTGGAGAGATGATATCTCGCCGCAGCAAGACAGTAACTCGCCACGGCGAGATATTTTTTTTATGCATGTCCATTATATGCTTCCGTATTGATTACAGTAACAAGTATCACCAGATTATAATGGGAACCCCTGCCCATTTTTTTAAATGGTGAGCTGGTATGGTTTGCAATCGATAGTTGAACATTCGGTTGCCAGGGAAACCAAAAAATAAAGAGGAATATAGTAAAAACTATTCTGCTGATATAATGTCATTTCAGGAATTTGTGTAAACTAGAACCTGACTCTTGCATCTTTAATGCCTTTGTCTATTTTTATTCCCATGCATATGACGTTTATTTATTCCCATGTATATGATGTTTGTTTTAATCAATAGAATACAGGAAGCTAGTTACTTCCACATTTTATAACATACAGGTTTTAAGTTTCTTGTGTGGCGCATTGAACAGTTGTCGCCGACAACGAGAGATTTATGTTCTCTATACATTATGGTGTACTTGTGCTTTAGAGAATTTTTCATATGCATACACTATGAGCTTTTTTTATTTTTTGAAATGTCAAATTGTTATTCTGACTACCTGTTTATTGTGGCCACATCTCATGATCTCATTATGCCAAGTTCTTACTTTTAACTCGATGAGTGCCCTGTTGTTGCTTAAGTGTTGTGATTGTCTTCTTTTAGTTATTTTGTCCGGCAACTGATGACAGCGATTGTAAAAAAAAGTTTGCCCGAAAATTTTATGTTTGTTGACGATCCCGAATCCATGGATAAAAAGGCATGGATGTAGCGTTGCTGGACATCTAGCAATGAGTTCCGCTCAAAGCTGTGCTAGGGGCTGTCTTTAACTTACTATGAGACATGACAAAGCTCATTGTTGAAGGTGCCCTGGTGACTTCAAGATGAAAAACAACAATAAAAGCTTTATTCAATTCCTTTGTTATACTATGTATTTGTAGAGACTTTGTCCCATATGTATTTACTCCATATCCCTTCATTGTCTTTTCTATATAGAAATTATTTTTAGCGCGGCTGGCAGTGGTGGCGACGGCGACATTAACTTTTCTAAGCCTTTATCAATTTTCAAATAATACCACTTAATACATTCAACATATATTTTGTGCACATATAGCCTATGGTTTTAATTTTCCAGCATTACATGTATCAAATGACCTTGACATAATAATATTTATGACAAAGTTTCACATTCAAGTATTTGTCTCAGAATTTCTAAAATATAGATCAACCAAATTTAATAAGAATAATGATGTAACTAGTGCACATTAACAACGAAGGGATAGGGAGTAAATGCAAATGAGACAAAATCTCTACAAATACATGGTAAAACTAAGCAATGAACCACGCTTTTATTGTTCTTCATCTTGTAGTCATCATGGCGCCTTCAACATTGAGCATTACTCATACCTCATAGCAAGTTTAAGACGGCCCCTAGCACCGGTTTGAGCGGAATTCATCGCTTTATGCTGAGCAACGCCACAGCCATGTCTTTTTTCCTTTGATTCATGGATGTGGGATCGTAAACAAACATAAACTTAACTGGCAAAGTGTTCTAACAATTGCTGCCATCCATTGCCCGACAAAAAGACCAGTAGAAGACGATCAAAATATTTCAACTACCACAGGGCACTCATCGAGCTAATTGGCATAATAAAATCATGAGACTTGGGCACGATAAACAGGTGGTCGGAGAAAACAAGTGAAAAGTACAAAAAAATAAAAAAAGCCAAAATTTGAAAGAATGATAGTGCATCCATATGAGAAATTCTCCCAAGAACAAGTACACCATAACTGATATGTACGTAGAGCATACTTCTCTCTCTCTCTCTCCCTCGGGGAATCTTTTTACGGACTCCACAATGCAGTAGAGACAAATTTCGTATAAAATTGACAATGAAGGGATATGTAGTAAATGCAAATGAGACAAAATCTCATGTCTGTTTCCTTTCAATTGATCTTTAGCACAGTTCTGTGACTTTTTGGAATTTTCCAACATAGTTTATGTAAAGACACATCATATTCGGTGTATTATTTTTTACTACAACTTAGCTGGTATAGCCAGTTTTACACCTGTCATGCAACCTTGACTTAACTTTCATTTTTCAGTGACTCTGTTGATTTTTTTTACTATTCATGTCTGTCAGAATTTTTCTAAACCTACATTCTCAACATTATGTATGTTATTAATCACTTTAATGGATAAATGCCACTCTGATATAGTTAAAAGCATTTTGTCTTTAATTTCCTTGTTCAGTGACTTTGTTATTTTTTTTTTCATACATGTCCATTGGTTGACTGTCAAAAAATATTGTGTGGCCATGAAATCACTACAAAATTATTTTTTCATTATATAAAACTTGCCATAAAAGAAAAAATGCTATTTCCCGCGCAACTTAGAGAGAATTTGGAACAAAGGCTTAATGAGTTCTCTAAAGAAATAAGAAATAAAAGACGATAAACAAGATATCTGAATTTGAAAAGCTGGTTTATCGTAAAATACCATACCGCTCGCAAGAATATGGAGCTTGGGGATCGTTTGCTGCGCTCACTCGCACCTTTGTTCATACTCTGCTTCTGATATTCAACGATATGCAGCTGTCAAAATTCAGATAAAATATGCATATAGGTTAGCTATGAGCAGTATATATCATCTTAAGAAGTCATGTTTTTTGTGTCAGTTTCCACTGTGTGATTTTTAAAGCGATTATTCATATTTTACAGAGAGAATTTCAAGCTTGAATGTAGTCCCAGTTGCCAGTCAGTCCTTATATAAGATCATTAAGTTATCTAATGACTTTCCAGCACGAATACTTCAACAAATTATAAAAGAATACTGTGCTTGCCGGGGAATTTCATTTTCGAATCTCATTAAAGCAGAAAAACACAATTTATATCATAGAAGAAAAAGGACATTTTTGTGCTGTAGTTGTGATGAAGCACATTATCCTGTTTTTGTTAAAGCTATTATTGAAAAGCATTGGTGTCAGTTATTTGATACAACTGAGAAAAACTGTCGTTGCGGTGGCGATGAAAATAGATGTGTTAATATTTTTCAATATAGATCAACTCTTACGCTTAAGACATGTGATACCTCACTTTCTACTTGTTTGATTTTAAACATACCAGATCTTTCTTTATATACATTTAAACGATTGTGTTCAAATAAAGATAATCGATTTCTTAGCTGTTACAAGCATCAAATGTATCATGCAATGACAGAAAGTAAAGGAAAATGCTGTCAGTGTGACTCAGAACCCAAATATTCTGATATTCTATCTAAAAAGGAATGGGAGAAGTTGTACACAAAAATTGAACATTCACCTGGGTGTGACAAGATCGGATGTAATTGTAACATTGGTCAATGTAAGAACAGTGAATGCTGCTGCAAATACACACCACGTGAGGACGCATCAGAATTCAATGATATTCATATTGTGTCCAAAATACTGAGTATGGTTGGTCCTATATCTGCCATTAATGAGAACATAGACCAAAAGGATTTATTTAACCATTTTTGTAATGGAAAGATTGATGATGAATATTTCCATAAAAAATGGGCATCTTTACAGTTGAATATAAATCAGTTATTGGATCTGATATCAGACGAACAATTTAAATATTCTCCAAGGCGAGACATACGGAGTTTAGAGACCGAAAAATACAATAATCAAGTTGTTGATGCAGCTGTTCATGCATGGGCGTCTAGTTGTCTGAACGATAAAACGGTATGTATATTAAAAAAAAGAAACCAGAATATATAAATGTAGTTTTTATAGTAACAAAACAACGGCAGTCAAAATACAGAGGGAACAAACCATAAGAAAATTATATAAATCAAAATGTAAATTTCCTATTTATCGGTGTCCATTACGAACACTATGTAACATTATTCAGAGCAGGACATGCTCACCCTCCTTGGGTAGTTTTGTGGGATTGTACACTTTTGAATGTTTTTATTTTATATTCTTCTATTTGTGAATGTCTCGTGTTCTATGTTGTTTTTAAAAATATTTTGCATGTGATGATAATCTTAATTTTGTATTTCAGCGCATTATTGTTTTATCTGGTGTTCATATTTTTGTTCATTTTATTTTAATCTTATAGTTTTATGCCCAATCTGGTTTTGCCTTCATCTTTAACTGTTAATTTTGTTTCCTGGTCTATGACCTTACCCCATTTAGTGGTGTATTTTGTCTTTGGGAGGGCATTTTTTTATGATATGTCCAAATCATTTTTATGTCTGCCTCCTTCGAATAAACATTTCTCTTAATATAGCTATGTTGCTTGTTAACAACGAGAAGTCAAATGTACTTGTGAACAGCATTCCATGTCCATTTCGTCTATGTTAACGTTTGTGTATATATATATATATATATATATATCAGTGAGTGCCAAACTAAGTTTTGAAAAAGAGTGTTGAAACATTAGGCCTTTCAAAAGGCCAATAGTTAATTTAGATTTTTGAGGTGCTGTCTCAATGATTTGTTTTTACAAAAATGAAACAAAAAATGTTAAAAACATATTACTATTGCATTCAAATGGCTGATTCTTTTAAGAATAACACACATTGAATCTGTCGTATAATAGAACTGTTTTTCTAAGATGACCGATTAAAAGCATGTTGATAGTATAAAAAAACATTAAACGAGTTGGTCCAATTAAAGAACAAATTCACGCGGAAAGTGACCATGTATACCTCTTTTTATGCTTGTTGCTTCAGAATTGGTGGTAAAGGTACTTGTGAAGCAAATTTAATTTGACGCCGGCTACGACGCTGTAGGGATATGTGTTTTACCGTTGTACCTTAAGGCTAATACCTCAATATTATTGTCGTTATTCTTAATATTTTAAAGAGAAGAGATGAGTATTCTACGCTTACAGGTTCTCAGTGTGGTTTAAAAATGAATATTCGATTCTCTGTGCAATTAATTGACTTAATGCAGAGGTGAATCAACTAACCTATTTTAATAGATATACTGTTATTAACTGGGTGACCTGCCTAAGAACCCAAAACCTTGTTATTTAAACTCTGTAACAGAAAAGAAACATTTTACTTGGTAAATATTCGTTATGATATGACAAGACGTCGTTACATTTGAACCGAAACCTTGCAGTATGGTTTGTTTTGAGTTAATAACTATAAAACATTTTGAGTTTCCGGAACATTGTTTCTCGTAGAGACTTCAGGACCTTCACCATTATTCATAAAAATCTAAGTTTCTTAAAACGTCAAGGTCACCAATGCCGGTTGACCTTGTAATCATTTAAACTGGTTAACCGTAATAGATGGTTTATAAAATGTAAAGTGAACAAGATGTGTTTGTGAAGCACTGTATATGCCCCCATATTCTAATCAACAACATAGGGAAACTGCCAATTTTTCCGCTTTTTACCTCTGTGACCTTGACCTTCTATCTGACCTAATTTTTGCATATTTATGTTCCGCTTGACTAAACCTATACACTTGCCAAGTATAAAAGTCTATTTTACATGTACAAAAATTATCTATTTCCTTAATAACAACTCCCAATGTAACCCCTCTATTCTGAAATGGGTGCCTCTTGTTTATTGAAAATGGTCTTATTTGAGAGGTTACTCCTTGAAACACGTGTACAGCATACAATTTACTGTTTTTTCTGCAACATTTTGTTTAATGTATCTATTTTAACTTGCTACAAGAAACCTTCAGAAAAATACTGCATCAAGATCTGACAGAAAAAAATTTTAAAAATCATTTTTTTCGGTTGGTCTATTTGGGCCTCTTGTTTCTAAAAAAACAGGAAATACTACCTCAAATCCGTCAGCATACTCCAATTGCGCAATCTATTAGCAATAAAATGAAATAAACCCGTTTAAATACGACAAATAAGGGTTCTACAGTCAAATATGAGAAATCAGCCAATTTGACCCCTCTTTGACCTCTGTGACTTTGACATTTTACCTGACTTAATCTTTTATTGCATTTTTATATTCTTCTTGACTAAACCTTTACACTTGCTAAGTTTAAAAAGTCTATCTTACATAGCCAAGGTTAAAGTTCGGACGCACAAACAGACACACAGACAAATAGACAAGACGAAATCAATATGCCCCCGATCCTCAGTCTGGTGGCATAAAAATGTTCATTCTCACAATTCGCAACTTGCTTTTATTCGGCCCGAAAACGTTTGACGAATCCTTCTTCGTGTTTTATATTCTTCTGGACTACTAAAGTAGTTTATTTGACTTATAACTTTAAATTATTAAAGACAGTTCGAAACACATATGAATACAAAGTAATGTATAAGGTCAGACCTTCAATTTTAGCTAAAGGTAAAAGGTCATCAAGGTTACTTACTGGTCAAGATCATTTCAGCAATACCAATTTGACACAACATATTCAACAAGAATGGTGTCTTTATGACTCCGAGAATTTTAGGTTTCACAAATGTGAAATTATAGTCATACCCCTACGAACGAAGTTCAGAAAATTTACAGGAATCACTTTGTCCGTCTGTCTATCCGTCGATCTGCTTGTCTGAGACAATTTACTGTAACAGTTTTCTCAGTAACTACCAATCAATGTCACTTGAAATTTTGTATTTAAGTTTGATTAATGTCCCATGCCACAAGTACGATTTCAGCTTTGCCGATCATCTACTTCCTGTTTGCTGACTTACTCAATTTTTCAACATCTTGCGTCAATTGTAGAACTTTTTCGTAACAGTTTTCTCAGTAAATACAAATCACTACTATTTGAAATTTGTAAGGAAGTTTAGAAGGCTGTCCCATACCACAAGAAGCCATTCAAGGTTAGCCCAACATTTAAATTATGTTTACAGACTTACTTAATTTTCGACATCTTAAATTAATTGCTGAAAGTTTTCGACAAAGTTTTCTCATTGATTACTTATTTATATCACTTAAAATTTTATTTGCAATTTTAAAACAACGTTTAATACTGTAAGTAGCCAATTCAGGTTTACCAGACAACTAAGCATTTTCTGTTTACCCACTAAAGTAATTTTTAGGTATTTCTAGTAAATTGTTGAAACTTTTTATAACATATTTTACAATATCTTAAGTACAAAGTGCAATGTGAACTGTTTTTTTTCAAATAATTTTGGAG
Source organism: Modiolus philippinarum (assembly GCA_002080025.1). NCBI lineage: Eukaryota > Metazoa > Mollusca > Bivalvia > Mytilida > Modiolidae > Modiolus > Modiolus philippinarum. The sequence goes on along the minus strand of MJUU01048705.1, from coordinate 7,549 downwards.
ATATTCTACTGGGAGAGCTGGCCACATTACCTCTAGTTTGTCTACTTTTGGTGATTTTCTTCGTCTTATCTATCTATCCAAAATAGCTCGAAATTCAGGATATTACAGATACATCCACGTCGGCCTGGTTCCTTGACCTTCATCTTGAAACTGACGAACACTACATATAATCTACATGACAAACGCGATGACTTAACTTTCCAATAGTCAGCTTCCCTTTTCCTTGCAGCAACATTCCAAAGCGCCAGCATATAGAGTTTACATATCACAACTCATTCGCTACTCAAGGGCTTGTGGTCGATACAGTGACTACCTTGATACAATCCAGTTTTGTTCTGTTCTCTACCAGGAATCATTTTTTTTTCAGTTCAACGTTCAACATTCAAATCTTTTTTTCCGTTCAACGTTCAACATTCGCAATTCAAAGTTTAACATTTAATTTTTTCATGTCAAAGTTCAATAGTCGCTGTTCAACGTTTAAACTTTCATTTTTTTTTCAGTTCAACTTTCAGCATTCGCAGTTCAACGTTCAACATTCAATTTGTTTTAAGTTAAACGTTAAATACTCAGAGTTAAGCGTTCAATATTCATTTTTTTCAGTTCTACGTTCAACATTCGTAGTTCAGCGTTCAACATTCGGTTTTGTTTTTGAGGTCAATATTCAGTATTGGCAGTTCAACGTTTAACATTCAATACTCAGTAACCTCATACTTCGCACATGCGCAAATGGTATCGGAATAAGAGTAAAAGCGATGCAAAACAACCCCGTTTTTAATTTTGTCCGTCTTAGTTTATGAAGTAAATAATGGTTAAGAACATCTTAACTAAACTATGCATTTCAGTCATGTAAATAGGTATTGTTTTGCTTTCAATTCTTATTTTGAACTTGAATTTGTTTGAAAACATCATATTGTGTATTGTGACGTCATAGATCCAAACAGCAATGGAGTCGAGAAATTCGTTTTTTCTTAGTTCTCTTCAGAATGAAAAATTTCATTTTTGGCATGTTAGAATAGAAATGGCAATAAAATATTTCTTAATTATATGGTAACGCCAAATGACATCATCCTTTACTTCGAATTTTTTTCTGTGCATCTGTTATCTATGTGTAGCGATGAATTAACAAAATTTATTTTGAAAAAAAAACAAAACGTCACATTGAATGCTAAAAGTGGTCCATATATTTTTCTATCTTCCGTTTACCACAATTGTACTTCATATGTTTTCTTGAACATAAATCGGTTAGTAGTATCATGCGTATACCTAATTTACATGAATGCTAACTAAAAGAGGAATTTTGAAGATAAAGGTTAATGTTGTTGTACCGTAGCTCGGTCAGTAACTTTATTTTGTATGACCTTTTTGTCATTTGGATTCTTGCAACTTTTCTGTTTTCTTTCCGACTTCAAAATTATCAATTGGCAAAAAAATCAATTTCAGTACGGTTAGCATGTGTTGTTGTGTCATGTCAATTTCCTTTATTTCATTCTCAGAATTACGAAATGATTACATTTTCAAATATGGTTACAGGTATGCTTGTCTTTATAACACTTACATTTATTTGCAGCAAGTAACCAAGAAAATGAAATTCATCAGATTGTCATTTTGTTTTGCAGGACCAAAAACCCAATACCTCAAGAGCATTATTACCAATTCTCATTAAGGAACAAGGTAATGATAAAAAGCTGACAATCTGAAAATATGGCAGGAGGGCTTTGTCTGTTTTATTTTTTAGTTATAATCAGGATTGTTCATATTTATACCTTACCGAGTATTTAAAATTGATTTAACCTATTAATGCTTTATGACAATCATCTTTTCTCATGTGCATTGTCTCATGTCCATTCTTAATTAGCAACACAAACGATCTAAAATCAACATCAGCTGTATTTATTTCAATGTAACTTGTCTTCACTTAATTTATAAATTAGAAGTTCACAGTTGCCTACAGAACCCTATTTTCAACTTTGAAACACCTTTTATATTAGGAATGTGTTTTTGTGTGATGATTTGATGTTCTTTTATATACATTTCTCCCGTAAACTTTGTTCAGAGAATAAAAAAATACTGGACAGCATCCGAAAACGAAAAAGAGGGAAACACAACCCAACTAGCAGTTGAGTGGGAAGAATTGTATACGTACCCCAAAAAAATAATTTTAAGTATGGAAAAACACCAGCCATTTACCATTTTTACTCTTATCTCAAATGACAAAAAGTATTATTCTTCCACTGTATTTGCAAAAGTTCCGTATTAAACAAGTGATAACACACATGACAACTGAATAATTGTTTTTCCTCTGTCTTGATTGTTTGAATATCATGATTGATCATATGTTTGTATTTGACAGGAGGCATCCACATTTATAGAGTTAATAGTCATAAAGAATTTGAATTTTCACGAATAAGGTAAGTAAACATTGTTGAACGTGCAACTGAAAAAATACCGATGAATTTCAAAGTGATTAATTGAAATTCCCCGTCTTGTTCAAAAGTCAATATAAATTGTATTAATTACATAACATTTTTGTCAGCCGGGACAAATAAACAATAATGTGTTGCCTGTACTAGATTTGAAATCGCACTGGGAATGTCTAGTCTTATTGTTATAGTATTATCATTTCAATTTGTTTTAGTAAATTTTGCATTTGCTCGGATGTGACATTTCCGCAGTCTCTCTTTTCATTTGACTCTTTCTTAAAACAATAAATAAATTCTAGAAAGATAGCAAAATTAATGGTGAACAAGACAAATATGAATACAAAAATACATCTGAATCCCGCAACCTGCAAGTAACGTGTCATAAACACTTTACAATATTTTGTTCAAAGAAAACAACATTTCAGCGACAATGATTGTTTTTTTATTTATTTATAGAAGATGTCTGTTTGGTTTAATGCCGTCTCTTTGTATTTTGTACCCTAATAATCTTGGAAATTATACAAAAACATCTATTTCAGAGGGCTAAAGAATATTTCAAGGGAAGAAATGAATTTTTTACGAATTTACCATCTCATCCTAAAAGTGGCTTGTCCAGTAGTAAGGCAGATATTTGACGAAATGTTTCCTCCCGACGACATGAGAAATATCATAAATGAATGGACCAGTAAATACACTAAAGAAGATGAGAAGAAAACATTTAGAAGAAAAATTCTTACTTTAAATGAACAGCAACGGGAAATGCTCAACAGTCGTAGGTATTTCGTAAATGTCTATGTCCCCAGAAATATGTTGGTTGGACACACTTCCTTCTACATTAGATGTTGGTAATGCTTATGATGCAACAAAAGAAAGTTTGTCTCTTATGTTAGAATATGTATTTATAACGTCAACTTGTACTTTGTCTCTTATGTTAGAATATGTATTTATACTTGTACTTAAATGGAATAGACTTTCATGGTGCTACTCCGCTAATCGTCCAACTGAATTGACTGAGCTGAACGGTAAGGAGGCAATTCATGCTTATCATGCGGCAACAATCGTCAACTGTGAGCTGATGACAAATGCAGTTATAGAACCTCATATGTTCGCTCCTTTTTTTTAAGTTCTTGTTACCCAAGCAAAAGTTTTGTATATTTGTTCATTATATGAAGCAGAGAATGTTCCCTTTTCGTGACACCTGATCGTGCTCCTTGACTTTATGCCGTCTACACTTCAAATTATCGTTGTATTTTATTCCAATTTTGCTACATGATAAATTTTAAATTTTGATCATTTTATCGGTTTGCTGCGTTCACCTTATTTTCAGGATAAACTCATATCATAATCATTGTATTCTTTGTTTTAAATTCAAGACTACCGCTCAGTTGCTATGATATTTTGGTCTGTTTTATTGTAACACCTTAATTTACCATAAATTATTACAACTTAATTGGTTCATTCCAGTCTAGCATTTGTCATGTTAACATGTTTTTTTTTCTCAGCAACATTTCCACTAATCGTCTTAAGCCTATTGTCAGGGTTGATTCTCAAGTAGTCGTAAGTCTATATGTATATGTTCAAGAATTACGATAAATTTTTATCGTAAGAGTTTTTGTGATAATAGCTGCTAATATCTTAGTATTAGAGTTATAATAAGTTCACTGACATGTGCATTTTCATTGGAGACTTTCCTTTTTTAAGCAAATTAACTGTTACTTTTAGGGGAGTGAAATTTCCTCGTCTTAAATTAGTAGAAGCAAAAACGAAACAACAAAGCCTTAAAGCTGTAAATGCTTTAGTTGTTGCGTTTTTAATTTCGAATTTTTTGTTGATGTTTCCCCGTTTTTTTTTCTGGTTTTACAATGTCTCTGGACTTTAATTTGTGTAATTTGCACGACTTAAGCTTCTTCGGTATTCTACTACCGTTGCTTGAAAGAGAATAGAGGTAGAAATAAAATCATCAAATGTAAGTAGAAGGAAAGACCAGAACGTGTTAGAGACTCTCTGGTAAGATATCAATCATCCTGGACTCGTCGCGCTTTCTCCGAACACTAGAATGTGTAGTCCTGGGTCTTGTTTTTCAAACTCGTTGGTATTAGATGCTTGTTCCTACTACTGTTAAATATATTTATCACTTCAAAGTGTCTCAATAGAGAAAATCGGACAAGAAACTTAACATAACATAACGTAAACATTACTATACATAACACCCATTTCCTTTGTTATTCTTATGTCAAAAAGTAATCCGTTGAAATTTGATTTATCTTTCTTTTCCTCTATGTAACATAAAGATTTTATTTGAAAATTTTTACCTCCCTTAGTAAAATACTTGAAAAACGGGAAACAATTTTACATTGTAAATAAAAGTGAATTTAACTATTTATGCAATGAGAAACGCACTTAAAAATATTACTGAGCTTGAATCATGTTAATTTTGTATATTATCAATATGATATTAAATATAGCGTGCAATTAATACGATATATATTTACAATTTCAATCAATTTTGTCTCTAGCAATAAAGTAATCGCCTTCTCGTTTGTTTATTATCGCTATTAATTGGTGCACTGGGGTGTCGTCAGTCATAAAATGTAAAGTTTCCTGGTTGACGGCTCGAAGAGCATATGGCATCTTTTGCCTATCACTTGACTGCAAATTTCATTCCCCCGTCGCCCTCAATAGCGTATACCAAAGGGGCGACCATTTGATTTTCAGGGGAGGGCTTGGGCGATTTTGCCTATTTCATAAAATTCTGGAAAAATTTATTTATTTTCCCAAATGTCACGACAAATTATTTATTCACATTTGCAACAAACATTTTACTCTTCAAATCAAATTCAAATCATATATTTTCATGACAAAGATGATTAGAATATTTATTTTCACTGGCACCAGGATTGAATTATTTATTTACAAAAATGCCCAAGCTCCCCCCTTGAAAATCAAATGGTCGCCCCCCCTAAATACAAGAGCATGCTACAGTGGGTTACATGTGAAGATAAACATTATTTTTTAATCATAGCTTCATCGAAGCAGGTATTATACAAATAAAACATGTACTATTAGTGAGCTTATTGTACTGTTTATTAACTCCAAACGCAACATTGAAAATCATTCTCGAAAAATTTCAAAGATCCATTCTGCATACCAAAAACTCTTCGATGCATAACATCAAGAGTGGATGTCCCCATAACGCAATTAACCGCCGGATCCAGGGTTCGAAAGAGGGGGTTCCGACATGGATCCAGAAATAAGTGGGGAGGGTTCAAATCGTTTTTTTTACCATGTTTGATCGGGTTACATGGAGTGCAAATCCGGGTTATAATATGGTAAATGTCGGGCGGGCCTCGTCTTGTGTGGACAATGAGGGGTGGGTTCTCAGAATATCCCACATCCCAGTGAGTCTGGACTAAAATATCCCTTTCAAAATTTAAGATACACCTGACTTATAGAATTAATTCTAAGTTTTCCACATTTTTCTGGACTTTGGAACTTATTCATTTTTGACAGATTGTTTTATATATATAGAAGATGCGCATCTTTTCTTTATTTTGTTTTTTTTCCGGACTTTGGACCCTTTACTTGACTTCGGAACTCAGTAATTCTAAAGACATAGTATACCTATTTGTGAAATCAACTCCTCCAAAATTTCGACCTAAATCTTTTAAACAATGAAGATGTGCACTTGAAATTTTTTAATTGTTTGATTTTTTTTTTCCTACTTTTTCCAGACGTTGGAACTAATACTGATTTTTATTAACATTACCAGAACTGTGGAATTAAGTTCTCCTATTCTTTTTATATACCAAGAAAATACATATTCTATGAGGGGATCCTTTTGTAAAAAAAATGAATATTTATGCTTACATTAATGTCCATTATAAGGAACATATAATATCAACATTAAATTACAGCTTGAAGCACCAAAATGAAACCAACACTTTTGGGACTTTGATCATTTTTTTTTAGTTTTGCCTAGGTGCTATACAAAATGTTAGACCTTTTTCCTAGAAAAAGGGGGTTCCTATCCGCGAACTCCTCCTCCGCTAGTTCAATTCGAACTAAGAGTTCCAGATGCATTTATACATTCCAGATGCATTTATAAACAAATTGACAAGAGTAATCGATTTTCAGAAATGTACGACAAAAATATTTTACTGACTTCTGTTGATCATGTTTACAAATCCGTACATCTTTCAATATTCTCAACCGATTTTTGCTGCTGAACTTACGGGATTTCGATTAATGCCATTTTTACTTAAATAATCTGTTCATAAAACAGAAACGGATAATTGGCCTATGTGTGAAATTACACTATCGAAACACTTGAGCACGCCATTTTTAAATGTGTCACAATGGCAGTAAAATAAGTGTCTGCTATCTAGTTCACTTCAAACCTGAGAACTGTTCACTGGTGTGACAGTTTACAAAACAATACTGAATTTATTTTGGATAAATTATCTTCTGGGTGTTTCAAGGTTTTCAATATATGAACAAAACAGATAAAAATACAAGAAAACAGATATTTAGATTCACTTCAAAAGTTTTGTATACATTGCGGAAATACACCGATTATCCATTTATTTAGGGACCGACCATTTAACTTGAAAAAAAGGGAGGAAAGGGGGGGTTGTTTTTTTGAAAAGTAAGTGAGAACCGAACCGTCAATCCAAATCGAACAATCCAAGGTCAATGGCAACATCAGAAACAAAAAAAAAAGAAAAAAATTCACAGTAACTTCTAAAATAAGCATGATTTTTGGGGGCAGAAAGCCCCCTTAAGAAAATTTTTTTCATCATTTTTGCAGCCAAAATATTTTTTCACCTAAACTTCACGAAAAAACCATAGCCCCCCCCCCTTTTCAGGTTAAACGGTCGGTCCCTTACGACACAAAAAATAAAAACTTTTCTAACTTTTTGATGAATTTATTTGTTGGAATAATTCAATGTTTCAAGTGCAAGAAAACAATATTAAGGTCTTCTTATGAATTATTATACCCTCATGTCAATTGTTGGTTTGAACGACTTTAAAATTTTCCTATAGCTTAGGGACCGACCATTTAACTTGAAAAGGGGGGGGGGTTTCTAAAAAAATATTTTGGAGCTGATTTTATGTGAAAAAAATATTTT
>MJUU01048703.1:0-26554 GCA_002080025.1 Modiolus philippinarum | reverse complement strand
ATTGATATATCAAGATCAAGAAAAGGAGTATAATCACTGCTGCTATTGGATTTATTTCAAGTAAGTTCTGCAGGATAAATTTCATCTGTAAATTTAGAAAATTCAGTATTATTTAAGCCAAAATATTGTCCAAATACCTATAGACTAAGTCATATTTGATTTGATAATCTTTCATTGTTAATGCAAGAGAGCAGTTTTTTCTTCTGCAATGTGGAGTCTTTAAAAAGATTAACCGTGCGAGAGATGTACGATTTCGATATATTTCGCTTGTGATTCATACGTTCGAAGGGAATATCTTATATGGATACATACATATTACACCGCAAGATCCCGTTCATTACCATATTTTATCCTCTAGAGATAGTTAAATTTTAGAATTTTAATTGCGAGGCTTGCCGAGCATGTTAAAATTTTCAAATTTAACAATCGAGAGTGGACAAAATATGGTAATAATCGGGATAAAGGGGTGTAATCTTTTTCTGTAATGATAAATAACTAACTACCGATGTTACTGTGAATTTACTTTCTGCATATGCGCATTTCGACAAATTATGTCTCATCAGTGCAGATAAAATCTAAACGTTTGGAAGACCATAAACTCAAAAATGTTTAAAAACTGATAGAGAACAAATAACCAAAGTGATCTAAATGTAACGCCAAAATCTGCTAAGGACAGAGCTTTGCATGAGGGAGATATTCCTTAGTTTTCAATTAAATTTACAAATTTTTAGATATTGTAAAGGTTTCAAAAATAATCGGCTTTCGGATAAATGATAAACACCGATAATTGTACTCCGAATAGATTTGGCGGGAAACAGCACGGGGCTTTATTCAACAAACGTCGAATATGAAAGTTTGAACCGGTTTAAACTTCAAAAATCATTAGAGAAACTATCCTAATTATGCCATTCTATTTTTTGTCATTTCAAAATGTTATTCTGACTATTCTGTTCACACTACCCACATCTCATCTTTGTATTATACAAGTTTTCAATTGGCTCTCTGAGTGCCCTGTGGTTGTTTATATGTTGTAATTGTCTTCTATGATATTTTTGCCTTTGTCTGTTAACAGATGACGGCAGTTACAAGAACACTTTACCCAGAATCCATGGATAACGATGAGCATGAATTTGGCCTTGTTCGACAATTAGCAAGGTATTTCGCTGAAACCGACTCTTGAACTTATCTTGCGGTATGAGTTAAAGCTCATTGTTGAAGGTGTCATGGTGACGATAAGATGAAAAACAACAATAAAAGCGTTGTTCTATTGCTTGTTTTACGATGCATTTGTAGAAAATTTCCTCATATGCATCTACGTCGTAAACTCTTATTATTAATTCTATACATGGATGTTTCAGTTTTGCATTATCATTCCCTATCTCTTGGACCTGACAAGTTGCCGTTTGTAGGCAGACGCAGAATGACTTTAATACCTTTTGATGACATACAATCACTTAAGTTAGAGCAAAGATCCGAAATACTTCTTTAGTATAGTGGAAAAATCCAAAAACGTATATTCTGGACAGTTTTGGGTTTGGTCAAATTATCCTCAATTTTTATGCCTCCTTAAGTGAAGATACAAATGGAATAGAAACAATATGAATTTTCAAAAACACCTCAGTTATCGTTAATTTAGCTTAACATTACGGTAAATTTGAAAACTTTTTTCACCAACCCAGAAGTCAGTCTTTTCGGTACTCATCCAAAAACATTTTTTATTTGGAAGTTTGCAATATGTTTATTTTACGAAATTTTGCTTAAAATTAAGGAGTATTTCCCTTAAGCATAGCTTTGTCATTAGCCAAATGTCCGCTTTTAAATTTAAAGCCGATGATTTATTTATTTTCTATCAGATTTAATACGTATTTCGATTGATAGACTTTCAAATTTTGACCTGCAATTAAAAGACATAATTTGTCGAAATGCGCATAAGCAGAAATTAAATTGACAGTAACTTTGGTATTGTGTCCTTTATCTTCAGTATATATGTAAATATTGTCTTTTTACACGTACGTCTATATATTATAATGTTAACAATGAAGGGATATGGAGCAAATGCAAATGAGACAAAGTCTCTACAAATACATGAAAATACCCATGATCAGCAATGGAACAACGATTTTGTTTTTGATTGTGGTATTTTCATCTTGGAAGTCACCATGAGGCCAACAACATTTATACAATTTCGTAGAGTAAATTATTTTCGGGTTTCCGAAGTCTACGAGTCTAATTCACTCATAAAGGCATAATGTCTAGTTTTGTTAACTTACATGCAAGAACTTTATTCATTTACACTTGTTTTCCTTCTTATTTCATTTATAAAGATATAAATTTAAGATAAATTTGAATTACATGCGTAGTGTTTTCACTGACTGGACATGTTTTTTTTTTTTTTTTTTTTTTCAAAGATATTCCATAAATGATAGATCAATTTGAATTAGATTTACTGGACATTGGGTCAGTTACAACCATTACCTTATTCTCTGAATGGCTTTTTTTGTTTACTATAATAAATAAGGGAGATCCCCTATGTCGACAGATATTGTTTATGGTCGGTTTTCTGTTGATTTACGATAACATTTACAGACATTTTCTGGTTAACCGTCTAACTTGTCAGAGCACGTAGTCAAATTTAACCAAAATAGATAATAACTTTGCTTTATTCGACATTTTGTTAGACTTCACTCCAAAGAGCAAGGTATATTCTAAAATGTTAATATCAAAATATCGACGTTACTGTAAATTAAGTTTCTCCATACAACCATTTCGAATTTTTAATGTTTCTTCAGTGCAGATCAAATCAAGACATTTGGAAGACCATAACAAAAACTTTGTTTACTCTGATAAAGAACAAATAACCAAAAAGAATTAAATGGAAAGCTAAACAAAGAGCTATGCGTGAGTAAGATATTCTTAAGTATTATCCAAAAATTACTTATTTTTAATTTCAAGTTTCCAAATATAAACGGTTTTCGGTTCAGCACCGAAGTACTGACTACTGAGTTAATGAATACCCGCGGGGACTAACGGTCCACCAATAGAGGCATAGGCACACTTGCAATAAATATCAATAAACCGAGGTTACTGTAAATTTAGTAAATAGGCTGTATTCATGATTTATGAGTGACTACGACAACCGTGTTGCATTGGCGATGGACCAGAATTTTCCATTTACAGTGTGCGGTATTTTCAATAATGCGATATAGTAAGGATGAGCCAAAACAAATGGTTTGTGAATTGGGAATAATAACAAAATTACCGAACAGAATTGTCAGGAGTCGAAATAGGGTCTGTAAGTCTCGTCATGTGACTCACGAGAATCCACGATAAACATGCAATTCGAAAACGTTTCCCGCAAAAACATGACGTCTGAGGATTATGACGTTCAAATTTTTGTTTGAAACGTCATATACCTTCGTTTAAAATATAAATTCCGGGTACATTTTTTTATCCCGGAAGTTGGAAAATTGTACGAGACTTACAGGCCCTATAAACAGACCAGATGTATATCTGTTGCTCAAAGACCTGTAGAAAAAGAAAATCTAAAAGGATTCCTTTTCGAAACTTTTGATTTACGTATTCCGATTAATTTGAACCCTTTGTTGCAATTCAATCGTAAGTTAAAATAAAGGACGACGAAGGACAAGTAATAAGTACAATGATGAAGTGAACGAAAATTTGTTTTTATGAAATTCTCACAATTGCTTTATCAAGTATAAATTTTACATTAAACCAATGCAAAATCAATGAAAATCTAAAACAATTAGCTCATGTTCGTCTTTTATTCCAAATTCTTAAATATTCAAATCTGAGGAGAAACCAATGTATAGCGAAAGACAACAGGAAACACCTGCAATGACCAACAATTATAATCACATGGGAACTGCACATGGAAAACAAATAGAAAGACAAATATTAATGCAATTAGGGTTATATGATACTTATTTGAAGCACTCTTTCCTCAGGGATCAGTGTTATGTCCGAAATTATACTATCTTCTTTGTAAACCGGTTGGTACAACACGATATGGACTATAACTGTTACGCTGACAACTCTCAAGTTTATTTTGTAATAGAGCCTAAGGGACCGACCATTTAACTTGAAGGGGGGCTATGTTTTTTTTCTAAAAAAAATATTTTGGAGCTGATTTTATGTGAAAAAGATATTTTGGCTGCCAAAATGATGAAATTTTTTTTCAGAAAATATTTTGTTGATACACGTGTCCAGAAAAAAAAACAATAGCCTCCCTTAAGGTTAAATGGTCGATCCCTAACGAAAAGTGGAATGATGTATCGAATCGAATTGTTGCTTGCATATAGCTGATATCAGTGACTGGATGATAGTTTAATAACCAAGACCAAACTGAAATAATTGTTCCAAAACATCGGGTAAAATCTCTTCGAACTGTTACCTCTCCTTTGATGGAACTGTTGTCAGCGATGTTTGAATTGTCAAAACAGAAATCTTGGTGTTTTTTTAAAAAAACAAGTCAGTGCTACATCAAATCTTATTTTTCCAAATTTTGAACATTGGACGATCACTGAAGATTCTTATAAGATACTGGTTAATCTATTAGTAACATCTCGGTTTGATTATGGGAATGCTATATAGACTACCTACTAACCTAACGATGAAAGTAAAGAGAGTTACGAATACATCAGCAAGATTAACTGATTTTTATTTCTAACCCATTTTATTTAACCTAGTTAATAAGTTTTTATTTTATTTTATTTTATTTTATTTTATTTATTTATTTATTTATTTATTTATTTTTTTTTTTTTTAAATTTTGCTCATTTTGCAAATATGTGTTTTTCCTTTATATATAGATTCATCAATTTTGTGACAGTTTTGTAAACGTAATTTCTTAACTTAAATCGATCTTAATTTTTATTTGTGTATTTTGAATTGTAGATATTTATTGCTCTTTTATAGGAATAAATTTGTGGGAGATAATTTCTTACATTTCATAGATGTGTGTATTGTTATATTTTTATGTGTATGTTAAGCGCTTAGTAAGCGTCATTAGTTGTAAAACTGGCACTTTGGAAATAATTGCACTTTCGACTGCGACTCACGTTTTTCATTTAACTAGATCTACTACTGAGTCTTTCTGTCTAAACAACCTGACTCGCCTGTTTCTTGTTAGAAATTAGCTTAAGACATATTGTTTGGCGCATAATGGATGATACATGTATAATAGGAAATGATTACCCTGTCGACGATGCAGAAAATTAAAGCCATATACTTACAAATGTAGATATATACAATTTTTGAATGTTTAAATAAACGTGTTTCGTTTGCTTGCGTCTTGGATTTTTTTCTCTGAAACCTTTTAAATAAAGTATTGGGAAATGTAGTTTTCAAAAATTCAAGTCTCATTTCCATTTCACAGATACAACTCTGAAAATTAACATGGACATCTTCTCATGAACTAATTTAAGAATGGGACCGGGTGCTTGGACAGTGCTGTTCAAAATTCATATGGCCAAATTAGAATCGTAGCCATGAACATTAATGACTCAAATATGCTTTGACAAACACGGAAACCAGTTTAAGGTATTATATGCTGCAGTGATTACGTCGATGAGAACGCCCCCTGTGTAAATGTTGGTCATATATGTGATTTATGTCTGGTCCCTAGGTCGGTACAAATGGAAAATATACCCTGACAATTATAGTTGATATAATTTAATCATATACAGTACTATTCGATCTCTTAGAATTTTGATCTGTTATATATAGGTATTTTGACGTATATTTTATGTTGACCTTCGACCAAGCGTCAGGTTACAACATTTCAGTGTGAAAAAGAGTATTTAATGTCATGGTTTTGTTGTTCCTTGATATATCTTAATCGCATTATATACTTCTTTGTAGTTTCTTTCTAGGAGATATTTGTCCTTTATTGTTCTTGTTATTTTTTTCCTCTTAAGTAAGTGTCTTTTTTATGTCGTTATTATTCGTGTATAATTATAAGTACAATTTTCTTAGTATTTGTGTCAATGGATGCACGCTTTAGGTGGATAGATAAAAATGTGCGGTATAATCGCATATTGCAAGGCACAAATCGGATGCGGAATTGTCTTGATTTTTATTGGCCTTTCCATTTTGATGTCAAAATAAGCTTATTTCACTGTTCAACAAGTTAGCTCCCTTAACCCGAAAGTATTTTTATCTCGTAACCTACATAAAATATCTTTCTTAATCAAGTGGTGACATACAGGTTATTTCAGGTGAACAGATAGCTGTAACGATAAAAAATAAGTAAAATCTATCTGATATTTCTTACGAAAGCTGAAAGTTTTCTTTTACTTATTAGAAAATATTGCTGAAAATTACCGAGTTAAGCCTGTTTTACAAAGCCTGATAACAAAAAAAGATGATCAATGGCCTACCATTTTTATTTTGTTTTATGAACATATGATTTAAAAACGACCAAATTTTCTAAAATAACAAAATTCTGTAGAAGATTCCTCTTTGGTTCGAACTACCTTAACTGCAAGTAATGATAATATTTACAGCTGGATTACCAAATGCTTAACATATCTTTTTTGAATTATCTACAAAATGTATTTTTATAAGAATTTGGTTGATGGTTTTAGCATACAGTATTATCTTACAAAAAGTTTGTCTGTCCCGTGTACTAAGTATTTATCAAAGTGTAGATTGTGTTCCCATAAACTTAATATTGAAAGTGTTAGATTTATACAACAACCTAGAATAGAACGTTTAGGTATTTTTGTGACCAAAATGAAATAGAGGATGAGTTTCATTTCATTCTTAAATTTCCAAAATATGATGATTTAAGACGAAGGTATATTTAAAGGTATTATTATACACATTCATTGTTATCTACGCAAAACGTAAAGGAATTGTCGAATCTGGGGAAGTTTTTGAAATATGCCACAAAATTAAAACTAAAGTAAGTACTGTTTTGATATGTGATTTATTTAAAATGCAATATGTCTTTCCTCCGATGCTATTAACTATACTATTATGTTATGTATATATGTTATACCTATAAGCTGTATTGCTTTTGGTTCAATAAACTTACTAACTTAATGGCAACTGATAAAAAAAACTCATGGTGCAGAGCATGATTCCCTGCAACGCCTTTTGCAAATTTTTCAAAGGACATTACCCCGAAACAACTCCTTCCTCTGAACAAACTACAGACTGAATTTTGAGAAAAGCAACTTTCGTTACAATTTTGAAGACAATAAGTTATTTTGTTGATCAAAACCAAAATTAAGAATTATTTCAAACTTTTCAATGGAGATTATTCCAGAACAAGCAAAGAGATCGTAGTTGACATGAGTTTTCCTGTTTAAGGGTATCTTACCAAGTTTTCAGACCATCTGCATAGAAACCCAAAAGTTTAAAAAATTTCAAAGTTCCGGAGCACCTGATGATATCTCAGTTTTTACATGGGTCACAAGCCTAGTGCTTTATTTGTGTGGTGTTCTTGTTAATTTTTGTTTATTTGTTTTGTCTTTTTTATAATGTCTCAACTCGTGATGGCTGTGAATTGCCGTAATTTTGGATTTATGACTTTCCCTTTTCCTTTCTTGCTGCGGTATTCGTTTGCCGATGTATTCGAGGGGAAAACCCTAAAACAGGTGGACCTCAGAAGCCGAAATCAAATTCTAATGGAATAATAACCTACCATGTAAGTAATTTTATTCATATTTCCATTGTTGGAAACACCAAAATTCAAAATTTTAAAGAGTCAAGTGGTATAAGTCTTAATCCATTTTACACCTAAGACCCTACATCACTAATGACTAAATTTAACTGTAGAATATAGTTTGTTATATCAAACGGAATAAGCATTATGCCATTACCATTCACAGTTTGGAGAGCACAACCAAAATAACTGAAACCCATAATACTATGAATCTAATTCCAAGTCTCAAAGAAAACATTTCCCACTGAAAACTCTATATGAATATTGCTAGAATATTTGCGAGTTTTACAAAATAAGCAACAACAAAAAAAAATAACAGAAAAAACACTGGGAATCAACTTATGATCACACGAGGACGCATGTGTACAAACAGATGAAAAGTAGTGTCACTCGCAGAATGTATATAAACCTAAGTTTTGATTTGGTCATTATAATATTTTGGAAACAAAAGACTAGGAAAAATGAAAGGATATGGAGTGACAAAAACGCACACGATACATAGAAAACTCCTGCTTCAGTTGAAAAGACTAGTCTACATACTCTTCGCTGAGGTTAATATTATATTACCGGTCCATAGATTGTCATAATTCCCAAAGTGTCATGCGTTATTTGTATATTATGAGATATCAGATATAGAAAAAATGGTAATATGAGAGAATTTGGTGAAAAATGTGTGTTTGCACCTGTCGACAAAGCATCAAACAACATTACCATCATTTGAAAAAAAATACTATGTAGATGTCCAACAAAATCAATTGGCCAAATCAAGCACTTTTAATTTGACGAGAAAATCCTCCCAAAATAATTTTTCAAAGATGTAAAAACGCTCAAAGTTCCACGTAATGACAACACCTGACCTACTATGTACTGTATTCCTAATGACAACATCTGACCTGTATTCCTAAGCTTCACAAAAATCCATATAAATATCTTTTTAATCCGGAGTTATGCAACTTCGGTTTTAAAAGGAGTTAAAAACTATCAAATTTCCTAAAATTACAAAATTGTGTCGAACATTCCTGCTTCAGTTTCGTGGTAAAAAAATTACATACAAACTTTGAAGACAGTATGTTTTTGTTCACAAATTATTACTCGATTACCTCAAAATTTCCAAAGTTAAAAATTCCAAGGGCCATAACTGTAGGCAACCTTAGACCTCAGATCCCAAAATTAAGCTTAAAGTTTTGTATCAAACAAGTGACATACACAGTTTGAAGACAATATACTATTTAATTCACAATTTATAAGTCCGAAATCCTCGGTGGACGGGCTGACCGACATACAAACAGACGGCCAGATAGACACAAGAAAGAGGGCATCGAATAGGAAAGACACTCTATAATATAGGGTTATAGAATGGGATTTTTCATATTGGTCCTGTATTATGTCCGAGGCCCAATACGACTGTCCGAGGACATAATACAGGACCAATGTGAAAAATAGCATTCTATGACGCCTTTATTAAATAGTTATGTAAAACTATATACTATAGATTCAATGGCAGCAAAATGGGTGTAGGACTTGTCAGTCAATTTAATTTTATGTTTACTTTTCCTCCATGTCTCCATTCTTAAGTTTATTTTTAATGTATTTCTGCTATGGGAAGGGAAACAGTCTTCAACATTTGTGAATGTGACTTGTGACTGCGTTTTTTATGTATGTCGACATGGATTAACATTGAGATGTCCGTCAGCAACGCAAATGAATAGAGTCTAATTCAGCGAGTGTTGGTTACCTGAAAAAGATTTACTTTTCTGATCTTCGTAGCATTTTGTGTTGAAATCTGATTGTTGACATGTTTGAATACTATGATGTTTCATATTAAAAATCACTGAATGAACTATCAAAGTATTTTTTTCAGAATGTCAACAAACCAGCGTTGTCAATTTCTGCAAATTGAGTGTAGAAATACGGAATCGGGTCCCGGAAATGACACTAAATTTCCGTTTTAAAATAAATCGTAATAAAAATGTACGATTGATTTAAATTGTGGCAGTCTAGCAGATTATTCACACCCCAAAAATAGTATATGGACCGAAGCGAAGCTGAGGCACATGGAATTATGTTCTGTTCATGATATTGCCGCCATTTTGTTGAAGAACTTAATGAACCGGAAGTCCGTATTGGGCCTGGTCGTATTGGGCCAGTAAACCCGTATTGGGCCAGTAAATCCATATTGAGCCAGTAAACCTAAATTGGGCCTGCTTTGCCGTACTTGTCCAGTAAACCTATCTTATATTTGCTCTAGACATTTTGTATTGCATAGACAATTTTAATCGTATTTTACATAACTATTTAATAAGGTCTTGTATAAAAATGCACCAAACATAGAATGTAGGCATTTCAGCAACCTCTTACAATCTGAAGTCCTTTTTTACTAATTTAAGATGAAATAGTTTTTTTCGTCAGAAATCTAAAAAAGATAAAAGACATAGGAAAAAATAGCAGAAGGTGCAATGATTCAATACGCTCTTCCGGCTTTTCAATTGATTGCTTAATGAACGGAAGAATTGTGGGTTAAATTATATTCATAAAAAAGCCTATGACGATTTCTTATTTATACATATGAGACAAAGTCTTTACAAATGCATAATAGAACCAAGCGATGAAACAGCTCTTTACGGATGTTCGCTGGTCAGATTTAAAATAACAAGGATTTTAATTAAATGTGATTTTTTGTTAGAAAATTGATAAAAGAGTAATTTAAGCCAAAAATATTGGTAGGTTACCGATGTAATTTTTGAGATACAAATGTTTCAAAAAATTGCGAGAAACAGAACTCCTTTGCATTTTTCATAGGTTTAACATGAGCAATGATTTTCCAATAATGAATGTGATAATATAACACCAACCAAATGAAATTTTATCAGATTGCTCCAAAAGATGTATAAAATGAAATTATGGAAAAAGATAACAGGGTCACCAGGAAAAAAATATTTTAAGTTTTTAAATGGATAAACCAGAGAAGTCCGAAAATCTGACAGAAATACATAAACATGACCAGCGAACATCCTTAATTGTTGTATTTCAATTTGAAGTCGTCACCACGATATTTGCTCAGAGCTCAGACCTCATAGTATGTTCAAGATGGCCCCTCACTTAGGAGAACGAAATTGTCGAATACGTTTTTCTTATCAAAACGACTAAATTTGACTGTTGAATATTGTTTAAATTATACCATTTTTATCACAGTTTGGAGTGCACGACCGAAATAAAAGCCCATAATGCTATGCCTCTCTTTCAAAGTCTCATAGAAAACATTTCCCACTGAATACTTTACACGGATATTGTAATAATATTTGCGAGTTTTACGAAATAAGCTAAAAAAAAACACGCAAAAAAACCCAGAAAAAAACACTTGGAATCAATTCATGATCACACGAGGACGCATGTGTACAAATAACAAAATACCGAAGTTGCTGTTAATTTGGATTCTGCATAAGCGCATTTCGACAACTTATGTCTCCTCAGTGCAGATAAAATCAAAATATTTAGAAATCCATAAACAGATGAAAAGTAATGGAAATATAAAAATACAACTAGCTCGTACAACTTCGGGCCAAATGGCAGTTTATGTACCTCTCTGTCACTCGAAGAATATATATTGACATAGGTTTTTCTTCAGTCCATATAATATTTCGGGAACAAAAGACTAGTCTTTAAACTCTTCGCTGAGTTTAATGTTATATTTTGGGAATACTTAACCGGTCCATAAATTATCATTTTTCCCAAAGCGCCATGCACTTTTTGGATATTATGAGATGTCAGATATATAATGAACGGTTATATGAGAGAACTCATGAAAAATATTTGTTTGCACCTGTCGACAAAGCATCAAACAACATTGCAATCATTTGAAAAAAAATACTATTTAGATGTCTAACAAAACAAATCGGCCAAATCAAGCTCTTCCAAACGTACAAATTTTGACGAGAAATACCCTTATCATACCATTTTTCAAAGACGCAGAAACAACGCTCAAATTTCCACCTAAAGATGACACATTACCTACTATGAACTGGATTGCTAAGCTTCATAAAATCCCTACAAACATCGTTTAATTCGGCTTTGACTACAAATTTGTCCATTCATTTAACCATCATAAAATATTGTTAAAAACATATAAAAACTCCAGTGAAGATTAATTTTGGAGTATAAAAATTTTGCTTTAAGTGTTAAATGAATTACAATCTATAAATCAACCAGCCTTCATCTATTGACATTTATGATTTTTTTTAACACTTTATACAACCCTTACGCATAATTTGATAAAATTCAAGATGGACAACTTAATAAATGGTCTTTTGAATTTTCTGGTTTTTAGTTCATTTGGCTTTGGTTCTTGACCACTCTGTTCGGCAATGTTGTTTTTACCGCCATTTGCTGTAACAAAAACAGGGATTCATCTCCAATATTACTTACAACAACCATTGACCCTGGATATGTGATGAGAACATAAATTCACTGAATCTTTTGCTAGACAACATTTATGTTCGTTTTAGCACCATCGTTTATAAACAGGTCATTTGAATTCCAATGGGTACTTATTGTGCACCTCTCCTTGTAGATCTGTTACGAACGTAACTTCATGAAAAAATAACAAAATATTAATGTACCAATCAGTGATTACGCAATACCGTATTTCAATTTTCGATGATAGCAGTAGGTAATTGAAGATATGCTTACTATTGACAATCATCGGTTTCAAAATTATTTCGAGATCGTTATTCCACAAGAACTGAAACTAAATAAAGCAAACAATAATTCTAAATACTGCCTTTTTCTGGAACAAGTACAAATGTATTATCATTGACTCTGGTAATAAAAAAAAATTATGATAAAAGGTATGATTTTGATTTTATTTTTACTAAATTCCCTGCTACTGACAGCGATGTTCTCCCAGCTCTATTCTAAGGGTGTATATGTCTGAACTGGCACGATTCGCACGCGTTTGTTCTACTCTTGGCGATTTTAATGAGTGTAATCTTACTCTCACACCAAATATTTTACAACAAGGTTACAAATTTCATAAACTATTAAATACTTTTATGAAGTTTTACATAAGAAATGTACATTTGATATCTAAATATGACATGACTCGCCAACAGCTTGTTACCAAGGGCATTTCTCATCCCTCGATGTTATGGAAATGTCGTGAAAAAATGCCAGAAACTGATATAAATCTAGAGCAACTTGGACGTAACTTTACACTCCTTACGTGATAGTGAATATCGAAAGGATATTCTACATGAATCCGGTAAATTTGCTTTGGATTCTAGTGACCATATGTTTTTTCATATCAACTGGCCTCTCACTGATACTACCTATATCTATTGAAATACAAGACGACTCTTTACCAAATCCTTCAGGAATTTTTTAGTTTGATTTTTCTTCGGTAGAGCGACAGTGTTTTCCCACCAGACTAGGTTTCTTGAGCTAGCCGGAAGTTCACGGCGAGCACTCTTTGGCCAATCTTTCTAAACAACGGTAGTAGAATACCGAAGGAACAAAGCACAAGATTACACAAATCAAAGTCCAGAAACAAGGCAAAAGCAAGAACACCAGAAGACGGAAGACCAAAGACACCACATGCCCACAAAACACACTAACATTACATATACAACATAAAAAACTAAAGCACTAAGAGTGTGAACTCTCAATATACGAGAGTGACATCAGGTGCTCCGGAAGGGTAAATTACGGTTTGTCATATTCTTTTCCAAGATAGCGGTCATAGAGTTAGTAGTCTATCTGTATTGGGTTTTATTCGTATGTTTATTATTATGGGGAAACTGGATAGAGACAGTGGAAGTTCGGGTACCCATAAACCGGTTTAACCCTACCACTTGCTTTTGGTAGTGCCGTTACCAAGCCCGGCTATACCAAGTTCCTATCGTTTTTATCTTTGCCCATAGTCTGTTATGTGTTTTTTTTATAGTGCGGTTCCCTTGTGGATTTTGGCATTTGATTGTAATTTTCGGCCATTGTAGGTGTTTACTGTTATCCTGACTTTTTAATTTTACGACAAATTTGAATACAGTGTACACCATGCAGCAAAGTAAGAAAAGTGATTTCGTCAATATTATTTCTTTCAACAATGGACTATTTAAAACATGCACAGGCCGTCTTGAACTTACTATAAGGTAAGAGTGTTTTCTGTTTGTGAAGGCCTCATGGTGACTTCAAGATGAAGAGCAACATTTAAAGCGTTCTTCCATTTCCTTAATTGTACCATGTATTTATAAGGGTGTTGTCCCATGTACATTTACTCCATATCCCTTTTTTTACTGTAAAACCAGTTTGTGATAAGTTTATTAAAGATATATCCATAATTTTTGGGAGTTGAATTGTTTCTTTAAAAACACATTTTAAGTTTAAAAAAAACAAATGTTGTGACATTGTTATATTCAAAAAGGACTACAGTCACGTGAGAGTTCATCAAACACGTGTTGACTTCTACACAGAAAAATGTCAATTTCCTTTGTAACCATAGAGTTATACTTAATATTTCACTGACCAGATGATTTACGGATGTATTAATGGCTTTATGTCCATGTGAGATGTCCATATCTGTATTCATTATACATCTGTTCTACATTTGGGGTAAATGAGCTCGTTGATGTGTACTTTACAAGGTGTGATATTCAAGGAAAGTCATCTCTATTTTACTTTACTACTGGAGAAGACATGTTCAAAACAGCGGATGTCTTATCAGAAGCAGGAGATGCTTACTCTACCGATACACCTGATCTCACCTATGGTTTTCACTTACTTTAGTTACAAAAACAGAGCATAATTGATATTTATATTGTAAGCTAAAACCTTAGATGAAGTATAATATACACTATGAAACGAAACAAAAACAAAATATCCATTTCTTACAGAATTTATTTAACAACTCGAATTGAAGGCATTCACAGCTTCCACAATGCTATTGTAGCTGCTTTTGGTTTCAGAAATCACTATACGCACTCTTCGATAATTTGGCATACAGGTATGTGTAAAAAATGTATAAAATGTATAATCCCATATCTAAACAGATTTGTTTGGTTTTTACTCAAGCGCAAGGGGCGCTTGAGTGTATCTATTACGATGCTAAATTCGTTCTTGCCAAATATTTGATTTTCAAATTTTGCAGTTCGCTAAATACATGCTTGGACATCAATCTTTTGGTGAGTGTTCATCTGTAGTTCACATTTCTATTTAATCTTGAATGTCACATTTTACGAACTATATCTATTTGCGGACTAATATCAGGACATTTTGTTATGATTCCGGAGAAAAATTGTAGGCTTTCCGAATATTTTCTTTTATTGTTATNTATACCAGTTCAGATCGAGCTAATAAACAGCAGTACCTAAAACAAACATGTAACCAGTTATTTATTCGACAGCAGCATACAGAATGAGACCCTTTTTTATTTGTAATATTTTCCCGCGCATGTTCACTGAATTGTTCAATCTGGCGAGGGTGCCGATAACCCGGCAATGTAATCAAAAAGTGAAGGTTGTGGTTGTGAGTTCTTTGCACCTGAAACGGGTAATTAAGTAATAAAGACTGAATAAATCATTTATAAGGAAAAGGTCTTTGTTTGGACTCTGCACAGTAATCCAACTAAACGTGAAACTACCCCCGAGAAACTACCAGTCGGCTTGGGAACGAAAGAATTTGTATGAGGCATTAAATTGCAAACTTCACTACTGGATCTATGGAATTTTATTATACTAGGTCCAGTCAAGAGTAAAATAAAGGAGTCTGCAGCAACTGTACATCTGTACATGAGACAAAATCGCAATGAATTCAGGGAAAATAAAGTAGTGGAACAACGCTTTTATTCTTGTCCTTCATCTTGAAGACATCATTCATGTATTGAAAGTTAACCAGAACTTAAACTGTTACCAAACATTCTGTTTCAGCCCAAATAAAAACAAACTTAATAATAAATAATATATTGTAGTTGGTCAAATTGGTCTGAGATTCTAATGTCTACAAGGACAAGAACTCGACAAGTAGCAAATGAGTTCATGGATTATCAGCTGATGCCAGACTTTGGACTTCCTGACAATACATCAGTTGATAAATTTTGGGGAGANAAATAATTGACATATTTACACACAAAAAGAGATTTCCTTTGTTGACAAAAATTGTATGCATGGAGTACAATGCAAGCTAGAAATAAATATGTTTGAATAAAATAAGAATATTTTATTTCCTAATTAAAGAGTCCATAGAATAAGGGCATTCAGTTTTACTTAACAAATTCAACCTTGATAGTTTTGATATTTATATTGTTTTAAACAGATTTTAACTTTGAAAAAATGCCGCCGCGTGTTATGACCCAACATTTGAATGCACAATGTTGGGTTATTAACCACCGCAGTACTTTTGGTGGTTGGCAGGTATGGATCTATTTTTCGCATTTTCTTAAGTTTATGAACATGTAAACATTTCAAATCTAAATTTAATATAAAACAATAGTTTTACAAATTCAACAAATTAAAACCACAGGAAACAAGAAATGCACATTGTTCAAAATACACAAAATGCATAAAACACTGAATTATTGCTGTATACAGAAAACGGATCGAACAATCAACTACATGTATATGTCCTTAGCTAGTTCTTACCTTTCTATTTAAATTATTTTTGATTACTTGTTCTCTACAGAGACATTATAGAGATAAGCAACTTGTAGTTAATGGTATATGTAACTGACAACGCTGATTTAGAGATCATCCGGCCTTACAACAGTCCGGCCCTATGTCAGTCCGGTCCTACGAAAATCCGGCCTTGCTCTATCCGTCCCTATATTTCCAATTGATAATATATTGTCGTATTATTTCTTATTGATAAAAAAAATCCCAAACATAAAACTAAAACCTTAAGTACACGAGTATGATTTCAACCTTCGATGGTAAAAAATTGGCATTTGAAATGGTAAATAAGTTTCAGACAGGACTGGATTGGAATAAGGCCGGAAAGTACAGGGCCGGATAGGGAAGGACGGATTGGTTGTAGGGCCGGAACGTCTTGTAACCACAACGAAACTCTTGATTATTTTGCTTATCACCATTTTAAATAACAATCCACCGAAATTTACCTATAATATCAGCTTTCACAAAAACTATCGAAGAGTTCTGAGTGTGTTTTAACATTTCAGTTGCATCCTCGGTACTATATGTCAGTCACCCTTGACGTATTTAGTAGTTGCCAATCTGTATCTCTCTATCACTGCTTCTTATGCATTTTTCGGTTTTGTTCCTATCATACATACTAGTAACAATTTTTACAGGAATACAGATCAGTAATTTGTCAATATGGCCATTGGCTATGCAAAAATTAGATTCATATAAATCAATGAAAAAATAACTAAAACTCAGCTTGAGTATTCTGACTTTTGTCAGAGTATACTTGTTTTTATCTATCTAATTGGCTATAGGGGGAAGGTTTGGGCCCAATAAAACTAGTTTAACCCCGACGCAGCAGGTTTGTGCCTGTCCTAAGTCAGGAAATTAATTAAGCTTTTGTGTGTCTTGTCTGTTTTCTAGTTAGTTTACAGTCTTGGGTGGTGTTTATTTCGCTGAACTTGATTACTCTTTACGTAGAGGCCGACTCCGACCTGCCTTTGGTTGTGGGGTTTCTTCACCGTTCATTGGCTTTGGGTTGTTATTACTCCCCTTTGGGTCGTTGTCTCTTTGACACATTCATCGTTCCCTTCTTTTTTCTAGATACTTATTGCAGGGTCATCTAGGTTCATAAAGTGTCCCCTTTCTATATTAATACTACTTTTCCGACAGGAGACAAACATGGACTGGAGAGCTACTGTGTTACATATTTTACGAAAGGATATGGAGTAAATGAACATGAGACCATTAAACATATGTAAACTCCAACTGCAATAATTTTATTGAGCTGTATGGCCATTTTGGAAATTAATTCCTCATCAGCAGCACTAGAACCCAAACAAAGGAAATCCATAATTTCAAAAAAATGTAAAAAATGCTTAAACCAAATGAAACCGAATAATCAGTAATATCAAATATAGCTATGGACAAAACTACGATGGAGTCTGATTCAAAATAGGTATGAATCAGATAAAAAATGCCACCAATAAATTACCCTTGCAAAGATTAACCAGTTGTTTAAGAATTCAGACTGATCTATCTTCTCTTTATGCAAAATATTTTTAAAATATATGTAGGTCGTTCTTCCTTGAAGTTTTAGTTCCTCTAAATAACCGATGTCCGTTTTGTTGATCCGTATTTGTGTTTTGCATTTTCTTTTCTCTGTCGTACTCATGTAATGTCTGTTTACCTTTGTGTTTCCGATGTAACCATTGTCTTCGGATTATTCTTTTTTAGACTGACGGTTCGGTTCTCACTTACATCACCATTTATAAATACTCCAACGTTTAGTAATATTTACATCCGATCGATATCCAAATGAGCTTTAAGGAAGTAGACCTAGGTTAATGGACATAACTCTCACAAATCACTTGTATGTTTGTTAGGATCATTTTCATAAATATATTTCTAGCCTCTAGATAACATAGATGATTTTAATTCTTTTTCACATGAATGCTTACAAAGTATTGATGAAACTGGCAGTTTCAAACGCCTTTCGGATTGAAAGAGTTATCTCCCTCAACTTAGGTCTACTACCTTAAATTAAAGAGAATACTGCGACGCCTTTATTTTAACATCCTACTAAGATTTTTGTGAACATTTCTCACTGTGTTGATGACCGTAAGGTGACCCCTAGATGCTTTGTTTTGGGTCGTTTTAACCTGCAGATGGAATATTGTCTCCTTGACATTTACTCCATTTCCTTTCTTTTTCATATTGACGTAGATGGCAGCTAGAAATCTAATCCATATTATAAACTTCATGATTTACCAATAGTGGTATTTCACTTTCTTAGCAGCCTTATACAAACCGCCATCTCTCCAACCTATGGAGTGTTGATTTCACAGTTGATTCATTAATGCTAGTGATGCCGTAAACGGGACAAAAACACTGTTCAAAAAATTGCGAGTCGCGGATATGCTCACCTTTTAAAGATTTGAAATTTTATAGTCGTCACTATGTAATCAATCAGGATATGAATATATCACAAATAATAATGACTATTTTCAACATGATTACACGTTTTCGGTGATTTGACATCGTCGGTTTTTACTTTACCCTAGATTGACTCACTTTACTCACTCGTGGACCGCTATTGGATATATGATTCCCATTTGACAACAGATTTTTCTTTTTTGCCAATAAAGTTTGTTTTTCCTCTACAGGATTTGATTTTACTACAAGAGTTGACATGCTTAACACGGCGGGCGTCTTATAAGAAGCAGGAAATGCTTACTCTATCGGTGCACCTGATCTTATCCATGGTTTTATTGGGTCCGTGTTGTTCATTTTTATATATGTGTGTGTATTCATTTTCTTTTCTTTGCCGTGCACATGTTGTGTCTTTGTTTCTTTGTTCTTCCGACGTTGCTGTTGTCCTTGGATTGTTCGTTTTTTGGACTGACCGTTCTCTTCTCACTTCACATTGTGAGGGGTGTTGTGTATGGCCTTGAACATGCTTATCCTGTTGAAGGGCAAAAATAAAAGCGTTGTTCCATTGTTTTGCTTTACCATGTATTTGTCTCATGTACATGTACATTTACTCCATATCCCTTCATTGCTTATTTTATCCTTCCAGAGTACTTGATGTCACTGTCAGTTTTTATTTGAGTTTACTGCAAGTTCTTAAGTCATCAATTTAAAGTTTAAATTTGTTTGTTAACAAATCTTTGTTTTTATGTTTCCTTATTTTTGCCATGTCTTTTGACGTTGATTTTTGTAATTATGCCTTTGACCAAATGGCGACAAAATTGTACTTCACCTATTGGGAATACAGCGAAAAACTTACATGCACGTGCTTGAAGCACTCTAATATTATGTGTTGAAATATGGAAATCTGTGGCGAAAACGTGCATAATTTACCTGCACTGGTCTTATGATTTGTAACAAAGATTTGTGGATCTAAGTATCACCATTGACTCTGGTAAAATAAAAACTAAAGTTTATGATAAAAGGGATGATTTTGATTTTACAATTACCAATTTCCCCTTTCTTGACGGCGACGTTCCCCTAGCTCCATCCTACGGGGTGTATATATCCTATGCAACTTGTACGATTCGCTCGCATTTGTTCCACCCTTGATGATTTTAATGAGCGTAACCTTACTCTCACATCCAAACTTTTACAACAAGGTTACAGATTTCATAAATTATTAAATACTTTTAAGAAGTTTTACAGAAGATATGAACATTTGATATCTAGATATGACCTGACTCGGAAACAGCTAATAACAAAGGGCATTTCTCATCCTCGATTTTATGGAAATGTTGTTAAAAAATGTCAAAAACTGATTAATAATCCAGAAAACCTGGGACGTAACTTACATTCTTTACGTAATAGTTGATATTGACGAGATATTCTGAACAAATCCGTTAAATTGGCTTTGGATTCCAGTGACCTGATGACTTTACATATATACTGGCCTCTCACTGATACTGCCGATGTCTGCTGAAATACATGAAGACTCTTTACCAAACCCTTCGGGAAGTTTTGAGTTTGATTTTCTTCCGTTGTGCGACAGTGTTTCACCAGCAGACTAGATTCTTTGAGCTAGCCGGTAGTTTAGCGGCGAGCACTCTTTGACCCTTCTTTCAAAATTACGTTTTGTCTTATGCTTTTTCTGTTCCAAGATAGTGGTCATTGAGTCCCTAGTNTTCTTCCTTAGTTTCATTTTATACATCTTTTGGAGCAATCTGACAACATTTTATTCAGTTGGTGTTATTTTGTCACATTCATTATTTGATAAACATTGCTTATGTTAAACCTATGAAAAATGCAGGGGAGTTCAGTTTCCCGCCATTTTTTGAAACACTCCTATATCAAAAATTACATCGGTAACCTATCAATTTTTTCAGCTTAAATATCTTCTTTTTCAATTTTCAAACAAAAAATCACATTTAATTGAAATGCTTGTTATTTTAAAATTGACCAGCGAACATCCTTAAGTCATCAATTTAAAGTTTAAATTTGTTTGTTAACAAGTCTTTGTTTTTATGTTTCCTTATTTTTGCCATGTCTTTTGACGTTGATTTTTGTAATTATGCCTTTGGCCAAATGGCGACAAAATTGTATTTCACCTATTGGGAATACAGCGAAAAACTTACATGCACGTGCTTGAAGCACTCTTATATTATGTGTTGAAATATGGAAATCTGTGGCGAAAACGTGCATAATTTACCTGCACTGGTCCTATGATTTGTAACAAAGATTTGTGATAAGCAGTACAAAAAGCAGTAAACATTTTGTCTTGCAGTTTCCACAGCATTTATCATTGCGCGATGTATTTTATAACTCTCTGACAAAACAATCACATCGAAAGTTATTGTCGAAATTTGTTTCGATGCAAAACTTGTTATTTTTATCTTTATTTGAATCGAAAATGTGATACTAGAGAAGTACATTTATTCGTGGACATCAATTTTCTTGGTTTCCATACTAATCACCCTTTCGTGGGTACTTAAATTCATGGTTTCGAGTTCTATGCAATTAGGGTCCATGGAAAAAATGCCTACCAATGGAACCTTAATTTCGTGGTTTTAGCAAACCACGAAATCAACGAAAATCGGAACTCCACAAACAATAGTTCTTTCACAGTATTTTAGTATTTAGGGTTACAGTGAAATCGGACACGAGTTTTTCTGGATCCAGTTTTGGAACAAAATTAAGAGATTATCGCGACAAAAATGTTGACTGCGCAGGCTAAATATTAATTCACTTCATAATTTTCATAAATGCATTCATGCATTCAAAATTTTGTTGACCTTTTAACTATAGGTTACATATTTGTTTATAAAAAGTTCCCTAGTTTGTGCCTTCATTATTTCACTGTAGTTTTAAGAATCATATCATGTTTTTCAACTACTTCATATGATTTATTAAGAATGTAGTGAGGTGAAATAAAACAAATTGTTTCATTGATTCTTTAAATTGAAAGTGTATTGGTAAAGGAACAAATGCAGCTTAAATTATAGAAAAGTTATGCACCTTGTTTTCAAGATATTTCACATTCTAAAACTCGCGGGAAAAGGCTCTCTCGGACTCTTTATCTTCGTGTAACATGGAAACATTTTTGGTTATTTTTAAAAGGGAGAAAATCTACAATCTAATGAAATTTTGCTAACTGGCCTTAAACTGCAGAAAAACATTAAAAAAAAATATGAGGTTTCATTGGACAATTTATAGAGCCAAAAATGTTATTGCAGATTATACTTTTTCCTTGTATGTTTTAGAATATCAGTGAACGAATGTCTATGCATAACCGACATTAAAGGTACATTTGTGTGACCAAGGACATTGCTGGTCATATGTTCATTCAAGTACAAAGGGTTCACGGGGAAGTTAATTATATATAAACAAAATACATCGTATATATTATAATTTTGACGTTGATGTGGAATTGACCTGAACAACAGTGTTAGATATACCACGTTTTGGTGTAAAGTCTGTATTAAATGTCACAATTATGCAGTACCGTTAAATAAACAAAATAAAAGCCTTTGTTACTGTTCGTCTTTCTTTTACAATTTTCCAAATTTTAGTTTTTACTGATTACATTAAATATTAATACTTCCCTTCAAAGTGATATATCAATCAATGTACTTTCCAAACGTTCATTAACGGTCAATAATAAGGGAAACAAATAAGGGGACGACCATTTAATTTTCGGGGGGGGGGTCTTGGGCGATTTTGTAAATAAATAATTTAATCTTGGTGCCAGTGAAAATAAATATTTTATTCCTTGTTATGAAAATGAATAATTTAGTGCTGATTTGAAGAATTGTGTTGCAATTGTAAATAAATAATTTGATGTTGCATTGGTCAAAATAAATGATTTGTTTGAAAATTTTATGAAAATAAATAATTGTTCTGGACAAAATTGCCCATGAAATAATATACTATGTACATTGTATGTCTAAAACCATATATATAAAAAGGGGAATAAATATACCAAATACATGTATATATATCAAAGAAAGTTCAAAATAATGGAAATTTACATACCCGACACATTTGATGTAATGCATATTAGCCAACTAAAATATGAAATATAGGAATTTGATTGATTGATTGAATATTGTTTAACGTCTACTCAGCAATATTTCAGCTATTTCAGACGAGAACAAGTTTGTTAATAAATAATCACTTTGGTGTATGGAAAGGGCCATGGGACGGGAAATTCTGACTGCCACTGGAAAAGTAGGGTGAAATCGTCAAGGGCGGGGAATTTAGCCTTGTAGCCGATCACCTACGGACCACCCCAAAAAGAGCTTGCTACAAGGGTTCTTTAACGTGCAGGAAGCGTGGCATTTCTTCCAACACGTGGACCTGAGTTTACATCCCATCCGAAAGATGGGTTGTGTATTTATTAATCCCGCACAACCACGGGATGGGTCCTATTTCTATATCCCGGGACCCTCGGGGTCAGCCTCCGTTTAGGAGGGGTCACACCCCGCAAGCCGGAGATACTAGGTCCAATTTCTATATCCCGGGGTTCCCTCGGGGTCCTCTGTTAGGAAGACTCATACTCCAAGCTCAGAGGATGCTGCGGGCCTATTCATAAGCCGGGACCGCGCACGGCGGTAGGAATTTGTGTTCCTGCCAAAATTTGATTGAGACTATATAAGATGAAGTGCAACAATAAAAGCGTTGTTCCTTTGCTTGTTTTACCACGTATTTGTAGAGACTTTGTCTCGTGTGCATTTACTCCATATCCTTTCATTCACCATATATTGCCCAAATTAAGCAAATTGTGTCGATTAGAGAATTTGAGTAGGCGACATGTTAATCTTTGTCGATATTAACCAAATAAAACATAAAATAAGGGAATTTATATACCCAGCCTATCAATTAAATCCATTTTTACCAAATAAATTAAAATAGGAATTTTATATACACCCAGAACATTTTATTTAGTTGATATTTATCAAATAAAGTTTAAAAAACAAGGGAAATTATTTAGCCGGCACATTTGATTTGATCCATGACTATCAAATAAAATTGCATCTCATAAGTATATCAGTAATAAAATATTTTGTCATCCTTTCATTCAATACGAATTAAGTCAAATATTTTAGGTATATTAAGACACTGACGTCACAACATAAAGATGTCGGTGACGTTTCACTGTCTTCAACCTATTTGCTGAATCTTATTAATCAAAAAAGTATTCCTGCTTATAGAATGAAATATTTATTACGGATTTGACAGTTTTAACAATTACTTGTATGACACATATATGAAACATGTCCAGTATGACGACACATAAAATCTCTATTCGGTGTTATTCAACTGTTCTACAGCATGACAAATGTTCGACTTACTGCTAGAAGTCAATTAGTTAAAAGTTTACGCTCAAACCGGTGCTTAAACCTACTATAAGGTATGACAAAAGCTCATTGTTGAAAGTCTAATGATGACTTCAAGATGACGAACAACAATAAAAGTGTTGTTCCATCGCTTGGTCCTACCATGTATTTGTAGAGACTTTGACTAATGTTGATTTACTCCATATTCTTACATTGTTTATTATTTTGGGGTCCTAAGATTCGGGTCCATGATATGCTTGATGAACACGTAATTTTTATCATAGACAATATATATATATAAAGATGTAATTTCTTAAAAGTAAAAATAATAAGAATTGAGTAAAAACAATAAGTCTCCCCAAACTTCGTTTGGGGGACTTAAAAAAAGATAATTTAGGGATATAACAAGTAAGGTTTTAAAATTCATGTAAGATATATTCAAATTCCTCAGATCTTGTCCTTTTATTTATAGATCAAATACTTTCGCACATAACATAAGTCTTTTATTGGCTAAGGCTATTCAGTGGTTCTTAAAAATCATTTTACAAAATTTCATTTGTCTGTAAATTTTTTGCGTGTGAAAGTAACACAAAATGTGTTTTTTTTTTAATTAAAGGTTTATATCCGAAAAAGCCAGTTTTTTTCCTCTAGTGGATTTACTTTCCTATCAAAATAACATGTTCAGCACGGCGGATTTCTTATAAGAAGGAGATGCTTACTCTACCGGTGCACCTCATCTTACCCGTTTTGTATCGGATCCATGTTGTTCATTTGTATGTTTGTCTCCATTTTCCTTTCCTGTGACATAGTAATGTGACATCTTTGTTTCTTGGTGAAACGTTAAGGGAAGGACCATTTGATTTTCGGGAGGGGGAGGGGGGCTTGGGCGATTTTGTAAATAAATAATTTAATCTTGGTGCCAGTGAAAATAAATATTCTAATCCTACTTCTCTTGAAAATAAATTTTACTTTCATTTTGATTTGAAGAATAAATTTTTTGTTGCAAATGGTAATAAATAATCTGAGGTGACATTGGTGGAAATAAATAATTTGTTCGAGATTTTCATGGGAATAAATAAATTTTCTAAGCAAAATCGCCCAAGCCCTCCCCTGAACAATCAAATAGTCGTCCCCTAATGTTGTTATTGTCATTTGATTATTGTTTTTCAGATTGCCGATCCGGTTCTCATTTACTTTAAATCGCGTTGTTTTATAATGACTTTGTTCTTCTTTGATAACCCCTCACAACTGAACGCCAAGCCAAAAAAGTAAGCGGACAGACAACAAGATGGACAACCAAGTAGTAACCAACTGAACGAATATAATACATTGACAAAAATCCCTGTAAATGCATTACCAGGTAAAAATGAAATGGAACTAGGCCTTTGTTGTTGTTTTTCATCTAGAAGTCAGAACAGTTTGATGTTTAGTTAAATGAATTTAGATGTTTTTGCATCTAAAAGTACAAAAAGGGTCAAAGCCTTTTCCACTTTCAGAAACAAAACTTTTTACTCTTTCAAAAAGAAATATTTCATATTTATTTGTTATTATTCATATCAATAGCGTGGGGTGTTAAATGATGGATTATCATCATTTCCTGTAATGACCATTTATTATATTATCTACATGTATATGCGTTTTGTTAATTTATTGTTATAATAGCTATAAATTATAATTTATTGCTTTACATTAATTCTACTAATTACAAATTATTGTAAATTATTTGTAGAATATATACTGAAGTTGTTACATTTAAAGCTCACAATATTTTAATCTGATATAACATGCAAGGGGTATAAAGGACCTGATAGAAATAGAAAATTATAAGAGAACGTAACCGTCAGTCAAAGAACGAACCATCCAGGGACAACGGTAACACAGGAATCATCCAAGTGGAAATTTAATAATTATGCATTTGACTCAGTGTTAAAGGCCATACATGTATTAGTTCACCTTTAGTTATATGAATTAGTGTTTCTAGGTTAGCGGAATATACTCCTTGCTTCACAGGAATTTTCATTCTGCGAGGAGATTTTGGGGAGGAAATATCTTTCGCTCGCTAACAGAGATCACCAAATCAGAAACAGCCATGGTTACTATAATGAAGTATTCGCTTTTCTTTCTCTTTTCTTTCTTTATTTTTTATTTTGATTTTTTTTTTTTAATATTATAATTTTTTTTTCATTCCATCTTTTTCAAAAACGCCTATATCGAAAGTAAGATAAAGTCCCTGATGACTTTGTCTAATGTAGGGGAAATGTATTCGTTCATTTGTAACCATTTTCCAGTAAATTTTGTCCATTTCTCATGAGTGAGCATTTTCTAAATGATAGGATTCTTTGAAAAGCAATCCAGTATTTTGCTTTAGGTTAGGCAAAATAAGCAAGAACCGAACTGTCCGTCTGAAAGATATAATTTTGATACAATGACAATATC